>JAHDVE020008948.1:0-27026 GCA_022606495.2 Halesus radiatus | reverse complement strand
TTCAAATATTCGTTTTAAAAATTATTTCCAACACACACACTTCTTGCTTCATCCACATTACAACACATATTCTAAATACACAAACCAATTGCAGCTCTGCAATAGGCAAAACCTAGTATATATAGTATTGCTCTATGGGGGTAAATTTTCAGACTTGGCTGGTTTGCCGAAAACGACCATGCGCCCTATCCACTCGAAACACCTCAAGGTTCGTTTTCGCGAGACACGAAATTCACTGTTTTCCCCACGGTTTTTTTTTTCCCGTCTGGCGAAAGTAGACCGAACCGCCCTCAGAGTTTAGAACACCGCGAGGGTCAATTTGCCCGGACAACTACTGAAAATGAATGTCGCATATGACGTTGTGATGTCGTATATGATGTTGAAAATGTGGGGTAAAAATCTGGGGAAAATGTGATCTATAGTCCGGAAACTACTGAAAATTTTGTATCGACGATACGGAACGATTTCCATCTGTCGGCAAGAAATAGAACTAACGTTAATTCAGTAAGAAAATCAAATCCGTTCGAGTTCGGCGTTGGTTCTATTCTCAACCGCAAGATTCGTTCGATTTGTTCGCGATATTTGGCGCCGTTTTCAATAATCATTAGAGTTTCGCACCCGCCATTTTAGTGAGGGAGGGTCGCTCAAAAACTTCGCTAGAAAAATAATCAATTAATTTTCTGTTTTATTATAAAAAATTTAATTTTCCGTTTTATTATCAGAAAATCAGTCGGGAGGTCGGAACGAACGTTCGCTTCGCCGAGTCACGTTTCTAAAATAAAGATGTAATGAATTTTATCGATTTCTCCTTACGTTTATGGTTATAAAAATATAATTACTACGAAAAGAGCGCTGGCGTTCGTGAATTCGAAATGCGGATGCTCGACCGATGACATTTCAAAAAAAAAATTTAAAAACAGACGGTTTTTAATTTTGATATTAAAATTTACGTATTTTTTCCGTGTTTTTTTTTATTCAAAATTAGTACTAACTATTTGAGTGACCTCATCATTTAAAGACAGTGTAGCAACTGAAAAGAACACATTTTCCCGATGAATTTATTCGAAAATAATTACTGGGTAGGTACTGAAAACTTTCCGACAAATACTAAGGTACCTACATATATCGATATTATGAATTGATTCTTTTCAACGTACGAGAAATATGTTGCAGAAACTGAAATCGCCGTTTAATAAATATTTATTTTGAATAGCGCCATTTTTGTTAAATGGACAAAATACACAGAATCCGAAGAGCGTGCAGATCTGTTTCGAGATTGACATAATATATTTATTTTTTTGTTGCTTCTAAATGGGTAATAACTTGCGTATAAAATTATAAATAAATGGATTTCTCCCAGGAGCACAGATAATCAAACACCTGGATATTTTATAAATAATTCATTTTGATATACTATTTCTTTTGTAATATATCTGATATTGGTATCAAAATACGCGTATTGACGTAGCGGATCCGGGCATCTCGGTGAAAATTTGAGAATTCAATTCTTGGCGCTCTTTTGCGAGAAAAGGCTAATATTGAAAGCATTTTTTGTTTCTTTTCTATAAATACTCAATACGGGTAGTGGTAGAGTAGGTATAGGGTAGAAGTAAGTAAGATATAGGGTAGATAAGTAGTAGATGTATAGGGAAGGCAGAAGTAGCCGTGATATGGGTATCAAATCGAGCGTCGCCACTCAAGCGCAACGAGATTTGGGCAATTGGGTACTTTTGGCAACAAATTCCTAGGCCCCATTTGTCGAGATAAAGCTAACATTGAAAGTTTTTTTCTTTTCATTTTCTTTAAATACTTAATAGTGGTAGTCGTAGAGTAGGAGTTGGGTAGATGTAGGGTAGGAGTTGGGATGATGTAGGGTAGGAGTTGGGTAGATGTAGGGTAGGAGTTGGGTAGATGTAGGGCAGGAGTTGGGTAGATGTAGGGTAGGAGTTGAGTAGATGTAGGGTAGGAGTTGGAGTAGGAGTTGGAGTAGGAGTTGGAGTAGGAGTTGGAGTAGGAGTTGTAGTAGGAGTTGGAGTAGGAGTTGGAGTAGGAGTTGGAGTAGGAGTTGGAGTAGGAGTTGAAGTAGGAGTTGGAGTAGGAGTTGGAGTAGGAGTTGGAGTAGGAGTTGGAGTAGGAGTTGGAGTAGGAGTTGGAGTAGGAGTTGGAGTAGGAGTTGGAGTAGGAGTTGGAGTAGGAGTTGGAGTAGGAGTTGGAGTAGGAGCTGGAGTAGGAGCTGGAGTAGGAGCTGGAGTAGGAGTTGGAGTAGGAGTTGGAGTAGGAGTTGGAGTAGGAGTTGGAGTAGGAGTTGGAGTAGGAGTTGGAGTAGGAGTTGGAGTAGGAGTTGGAGTAGGAGTTGGAGTAGGAGTTGGAGTAGGAGTTGGAGTAGGGGTAGGAGGTTGAGTAAAAATATTTTTCCCAATATTCGTTTTAAAAATTATTTCCAACACACACACTTCTTGCTTCATCCACATTACAACACATATTCTAAATACACAAACCAATTGCAGCCCTGCAATAGGCAAAACCTAGTATATATAGTATTGTTCTATGGGGGTAAATTTTAAGACTCGGGGCTGGCTAGCCGAAAACGACCATGCGCCCCCTTAATTCGAAACACCTCAAGGTTCGTTTTCGCGAGACACGAGACACAAAATTTTCAGACTTGGCTGGTTTGCCGAAAACGACCATGCGCCCTATCCACTCGAAACACCTCAAGGTTCGTTTTCGCGAGACACGAAATTCACTGTTTTCCCCACGGTTTTTTTTTTTCCTGTCTGGCGAAAGTAGACCGAACCGCCCTCAGAGTTTAGAACACCGCGAGGGTCAATTTGCCCGGACAACTACTGAAAATGAATGTCGCATATGACGTTGTGATGTCGTATATGATGTTGAAAATGTGGGGTAAAAATCTGGGGAAAATGTGATCTATAGTCCGGAAACTACTGAAAATTTTGTATCGACGATACGGAACGATTTCCATCTGTCGGCAAGAAATAGAACTAACGTTAATTCAGTAAGAAAAAATCAAATCCGTTCGAGTTCGGCGTTGGTTCTATTCTCAACCGCAAGATTCGTTCGATTTGTTCGCGATATTTGGCGCCGTTTTCAATAATCATACGAGTTTCGCACCCGCCATTTTAGTGAGGGAGGGTCGTTCAAAAAGTTCGCTAGAAAAATAATCAATTAATTTTCTGTTTTATTATTAAAAATTTAATTTTCCGTTTTTTATCAGAAAATCAGTCGGGAGGTCGGAACGAACGTTCGCTTCGCCGAGTCACGTTTCTAAAATAAAGATGTAATGAATTTTATCGATTTCTCATTACGTTTATGGTTATAAAAATATAATTATTACGAAAAGAGCGCTGGTGTTCGTGAATTCGAAATGCGGATGCTCGACCGATGACATTTCAAAAAAAAAATTTTAAAAACAGACGGTTTTTAATTTTGATATTAAAATTTACGTATTTTTTCCGTGTTTTTTTTTATTCAAAATTAGTACAAACTATTTTAGTGACCCTCATCATTTAAAGACAGTGTAGCAACTGAAAAGAACACATTTTCCCGATGAATTTATTCGAAAATAATTACTGGGTAGGTACTGAAAACTTTCCGACAAATACTAAGGTACCTACATATATCGATATTATGAATTGATTCTATTCAACGTACGAGAAATAGGTTGCAGAAACTGAAATCGCTGTTTAATAAATATTTATTTTGAATAGCGCCATTTTTTTAAATGGACAAAATACACAGAATCCGAAGAGCATGTAGATCTGTTTCGAGATTGACATAATATATATATTTTTTTGTTGCTTCTAAATGGGTAATAACTTGCGTATAAAATTATAAATTAATGGATTTCTCCCAGGAGCACAGAAAATCAAACAGCTGTATATTTTATAAATAATTCATTTTGATATTCTATTTCTTTTGTAATATATCTGATGTTGGTATCAAAATACGCGTATTGACGTAGCGGATCCGGGCATCTCGGTGAGAATTTGAGCATTCAATTCTTGGCGCTCTTTTGCGAGAAAAGGCTAATATTGAAAGCATTTTTTTGTTTCTTTTCTATAAATACTCAATACGGGTAGTGGTAGAGTAGGTATAGGGTAGAAGTAAGTAAGATATAGGGTAGGGATAGGGGTAGGGGTAGATGTAGGAGTAGGGGAAGGGGTAGAAGTAGCCGATATGGGTATCAAACTGAGCGTCGCCACCTACGCAAACTGATTTGGGCAATTAAAAATTTTGCAACAAACTCCTAGGCCCCATTTCTCGAATAAAGGTAACATTGAAAGTTTTTTTCTTCTTCTTTTCTTTACACACTTAATCGTGGTAGTCGTAGAGTAGGAGTTGGGTAGATGTAGGGTAGATGTAGGGTAGGAGTTGGGTAGTCGTAGGGTAGGAGTTGGGTAGATGTGGGGACAATTTTTTCTCTGATTTTTTTAAAAATTTATATAGCGCTGTTTTTTTACTTTCCCCTTGAACTTAGCAGTTAGCTCCAAAGCCTCATTTTGCAAGATGTGGCTCATATTTTTAAGGGAAAATATTATGCAAAACACATTTATTAAAATAAAATCACTAGGGGTGGGGTGGGGGTCGGGGAAGGAATAGGGGTAAGAGCAGGGGTAGGGATAGGGGTAGGGGTAGGTTTAGCCGATATGGGTATCGAACTGAGCGTCTCCACCTACGCAACGAGATTTGGGCAATTAAAAAATTGGCAACAAATTCCTAGGCCCCATTTGTCGAGATAAAGTTAACATTGAAAGTTTTTTTCTTTTCATTTTCTTTAAATACTTAATAGTGGTAGTCGTAGGGTAGGAGTTGGGTAGATGTAGGGTAGGAGTTGGGAAGATGTAGGGTAGGAGTTGGGTAGATGTAGGGTAGGAGTTGGGTAGATGTAGGGTAGGAGTTGGAGTAGGAGTTGGAGTAGGAGTTGGAGTAGGAGTTGGAGTAGGAGTTGGAGTAGGAGTTGGAGTAGGAGTTGGAGAGGAGTTGGAGTAGGAGTTGGAGTAGGAGGAGTTGGAGTAGGAGTTGGAGTAGGAGTTGGAGTAGGAGTTGGATTAGGAGTTGGGGTAGGAGTTGGAGTAGGAGTTGGAGTAGGAGTTGGAGTAGGAGTTGGGGTTGGAGTAGGAGTTGGAGTAGGAGTTGGAGTAGGAGTTGGAGTAGGAGTTGGAGTAGGAGTTGGAGTAGGAGTTGGAGTAGGAGTTGGAGTAGGAGTTGGAGTAGGAGTTGGAGTAGGAGTTGGAGTAGGAGTTGGAGTGGGAGTTGGAGTGGGAGTTGGAGTAGGAGTTGGAGTAGGAGTTGGAGTAGGAGTAGGAGTTGGAGTAGGAGTTGGAGTAGGAGTTGGAGTAGGAGTTGGAGTAGGAGTTGGAGTAGGAGTTGGAGTAGGGGTAGGAGGGTGAGTATAAATATTTGTCTCAATATTCGTTTTAAAAATTATTTTCAACACACACACTCCTTGCTTCATTCACATTTAAACACACATACACAACTATTCATAACCAATTGCAGCTCTGCAATGGGCAAAACCTAGTATATATAGTATTGTTCTAACTTTTTCGATTTTCAGACCAAACCTGGCCGGCCGAAAGCGACCTTGGCGCCCTATCCATTTAAAACACCTCAAGGTTCATTTTAGCTTAAGGGCAGCGGACTTTCGCAGCCAGGCGAAAATCATCCTTCCGCATATCGAATTTCAAAGACGATAAGGCTCGGAATCGGTCAAATATCGATGTAGCCAAAAAACGTATGGAAAAAATTCAGACAACTGAAGTTAGCCGCGGATCGAAACTCGCATTCTTAAAAAAATCTCTGGAAACTACTGAAAATTTTGTATCGAAAATAGTGATCGATTATGGTTTCCAACTGTCGGCGAGAACTAAAACTAGCGTCAATTAAGTAAGGAAAAATTCAAATCCGATCGAGTTTTGCGTTGGTTCTATTTTCAACCGCAATCTTCCTACCCGCCGTGTGGCGCTGCTCGAGTTTCATTCGAGTTTCCAGCAATCTTTTACCGTACGTGTTGCCAGTGAAAGAAAAATAATAGACTCGCCGAGTATATATTTAAAAACTACGTACAAAAGGTAAAATCGGATCTCTCGGCGGAAAATTATCTTCACCGTTTGCCGTCTCCCACGAAATTACAATATCCTTTACTTGGACGAATCGGAGAGGTTAACTAAATAGATAATCGCTTTTAAAAACCACGTAGGTAGTTTTGAAAATCGCGACATATACAACAACACATGGAAAAACTTCCACGATAAACGTTCAAACTTTTGACAGTTATGAAAGCTGATAAAAATCGTCATTTTATTCTTTCGCGCCTATTCCACCTTTCTATGGGATAATTTTGTTCCAGAAAATTCCTTCAGTTTGTAGACAAGTGCAATATTACAAGTACCTACCCGAGAATCTAATGTATGGAAGCATTCGAATTTAATTTTCAAGTAGGTACCCAAGTTTTAGGAGGAACCTATAGGAATAGTATGAAAAAATTACTTTGAAGGTTTAATAATATTTAAAATGAACGAATATCTTGAAATAAAATTACGAGTTTTTTTTAATGCGTAAGCGATTTTACACGGCGCCATTATTAATACTTACCTGACTAATATTGTAATACTAATTTAAAATATACAATGAACAAATAATTCGGTGAACGAAAAAAATCGATAAAAATTAATTTATTGATAGAAAACGACAATTTTTTGGATGATTTTTTAAAAAATTTATATAGCGCTTTTTTTTACTTTCCCCTTGAACTTAGCAATTAGCTCCAAAGCCCCATTTTGCAAGATGTGGCTCATATTTTTAAGGGAAAATATTACGCAAAACACATTTATTAAAATAAAAACACTAGGGGTGGGGTAGGGGTCGGGGAAGGAATAGGGGTAAGAGCAGAGGTAGGGGTAGGCGTAGGGGTAGGTTTAGCCGATATGGGTATCAAACTGAGCATCTCCACCTACGCAACGAGATTTGGGAAATTAAAAATTTGGCAACAAATTCCTAGGCCCCATTTGTCGAGATAAAGCTAACATTGAAAGTTTTTTTCTTTTCATTTTCTTTAAATACTTAATAGTGGTAGTCGTAGGGTAGGAGTTGGGTAGATGTAGGGTAGGAGTTAGGTAGATGTAGGGTAGGAGTTGGGTAGATGTAGGGTAGGAGTTGGAGTAGGAGTTGGAGTAGGAGTTGGAGTAGGAGTTGGAGTAGGAGTTGGAGTAGGAGTTGGAGTAGGAGTTGGAGTAGGAGTTGGAGTAGGAGTTGGAGTAGGGTTGGAGTATGAGTTGGAGTAGGAGTTGGAGTAGGAGTTGGAGTAGGAGTTGGAGTAGGAGTTGGAGTAGGAGTTGGAGTAAGAGTTGGAGTAAGAGTTGGAGTAGGAGTTGGAGTAGGAGTAGGAGTTGGAGTAGGAGTTGGAGTAGGAGTTGGAGTAGGAGTTGTAGTGGGAGTTGGGTAGGAGTTGGAGTAGGAGTTGGAGTAGAGGTTGGGTAGGAGTTGGAGTGAAGGTTGGGTAGGAGTTGGGTAGGAGTTGGAGTAGGAGTTGGGTAGGAGTTGGAGTAGGAGTTGGGTAGGAGTTGGAGTAGGAGTTGGAGTAGGAGTTGGGTAGGAGTTGGAGTAGGGTTGGGTAGGGTTGGAGTAGGAGTTGGGTAGGAGTTGGGTGGGGTTGGGTAGGAGTTGGAGTAGGGTTGGAGTAGGAGTTGGAGTAGGAGTTGGAGTAGGAGTTGGAGTAGGAGTTGGAGTAGGAGTTGGAGTAGGAGTTGGAGTAGGAGTTGGAGTAGGAGTTGGAGTAGGAGTTGGAGTAGGAGTTGGAGTAGGAGTTGGAGTAGGAGTTGGAGTAGGAGTTGGGGTAGGAGTTGGAGTAGGAGTTGGAGTAGGAGTTGGAGTAGGAGTTGGAGTAGGAGTTGGAGTAGGAGTTGGAGTAGGAGTTGGAGTAGGAGTTGGAGTAGGAGTTGGAGTAGGAGTTGGAGTAGGAGTTGAAGTAGGAGTTGGAGTAGGGGTAGGAGGGTGAGTAGAATTATTTTCCAAATATTCGTTGTAAAAATTATTTTCAACACACACACTCCTTGCTTCATGCACATTTAAACACACATACACAACTATTCATAACCAATTGCAGCTCTGCAATAGGCAAAACCTAGTATATATAGTATTGCTCTAACTTTTTCGATTTTCAGACCACGCCTGGCCGGCCGAAAGCGACCTTGGCGCCCTATCCATTCGAAACACCTTAAGGTTCGTTTTCGGTCAAATTTCAATGTCCGTTCCGAGTCCTGTCTCGCGAAAGTCGACCTAACCGCCCGCCGAGTTTAAAACACCGCAAGGCTCATTTTGGCGTGCAACAAATTCAGCAAACCGAAGTTGGCCGCGGATCGAAACTCGCATTCTTAAGGAAACTACTGAAAATTTTGTATCGAAGATATTGAACGATTACGGGTTCCATCTATTGGCGAGAACTAGAACTAACCTTAAATCAGTAAGCAAAAATTCCAATCCAATCGAGTCGGTTCTATTTTCAACCGCAATCTTCGTACCCGCCGGGTGGCGCTGCTCGATTTTCATTCGAGTTTCCGGCGATCTTTCTTACCCTACGTGTTGCCAGTGAAAGAAAAATAATAGACTCGCCGAGTATATATTTAAAAACTACGTACAAAAGCTAAAATCGGATCTCTCGGCGGAAAATTATCTTCAACTTTTGCCGTCTCCCTCGAAATTACATAATCCTTTATTTAGACGAATCGGAGAGCTTAACTAAATAGATAATCGCTTTTAAAAACCAAGTGGGAAGTTTTTAAAATCGGGACATCTATAGCAACTCATGGGAAAACTCCCACAATAATCGTTCAAACTTTTGACAGTTAAAAAAGGTGAAAAAAATCGTCATTTTATTCCTTCGCGCATATTTCACTTTTCTATGGGATAATTTTGTTCGAGAAAATTCCTTCAGTTTGTAGACAAGTGCAATATTACAAGTACCTACCCGACAATCTAATGAACTGGAAGCATTCGAATTTAATTCCGGGTAGGTACCCTATTTTTCAAAGCAGCCTATCGGAATAGTATGAAAAAAAAATGCTTTGAAGGTTTAATAATATTTTAAATAAACGAATTTGTTGAAATAGAATTACGGTTTTTTTTTAATGCGTAGGCGATTTTACACTGCGCCATTATTAATACTTACATGACTAATATTGTAATACTAATTTGAAATATACAAGGAACAAATAATTCGGTGAATGAAAAAAATCGATAAAAATTCATTTATTGATAGAAAACGACAATTTTTTGTATGATTTTTAAAAAATTTATATAGCGCTGTTTTTTTACTTTCCCCTTGAACTTAGCAGTTAGCTACAAAGCCCCATCTTGCAAGATGTGGCTCATATTTTTAAGGGAAAATATTACGCAAATACATTTATTAAAATAAAATCACTAGGGGTGGGGTAGGGGTCGGGGAAGGAATAGGGGTAAGAGCAGGGTAGGGGTAGGGGTAGGGGTAGGTTTAGCCGATATGGGTATCAAACTGAGCGTCTCCACCTACGCAACGAGATTTGGGCAATTAAAAATTTGGCATCAAATTCCTAGGCCCCATTTGTCGAAATAAAGCTAACATTGAAAGTTTTTTCTTTTCATTTTCTTTAAATACTTAATAGTGGTAGTCGTAGGGTAGGAGTTGGGTAGATGTAGGGTAGGAGTTGGGTAGATGTAGGGTAGGAGTTGGGTAGAGGGTAGGAGTTGGGTAGATGTAGGGTAGGAGTTGGAGTAGGAGTTGGAGTAGGAGTTGGAGTAGGAGTTGGCGTAGGAGTTGGAGTAGGAGTTGGAGTAGAGGAGTTGGAGTAGGAGTTGGAGTAGGGTTGGAGTAGGAGTTGGAGTAGGAGTTGGAGTAGGAGTTGGAGTAGGAGTTAGGAGTTGGAGTAGGTTGGAGTAGGAGTTGGAGTAGGAGTTGGGTAGGAGTTGGAGTAGGAGGAGTTGGAGTTAGGAGTTGGAGTAGGAGTTTAGGAGTAGGAGTTGGAGTAGGAGTTGGAGTAGGGTTGGAGTAGGAGTTGGAGTAGGAGTAGGAGTTGGAGTAGGAGTTGGAGTAGGAGTTGGAGTAGGAGTTGGAGTAGGAGTTGGAGTAGGAGTTGGAGTAGGGGTAGGAGGTTGGGTATAAATATTTTTCTAAATATTCGTTTTAAAAATTATTTCCAACACACACACTTCTTGCTTCATCCACATTACAACACACATACACAACTATTCATAACCAATTGCAGCTCTGCAATAGGCAAAACCTAGTAATAATAGTATTGACCAATAGCATTATCATAATATCCTTATTTATAATTGGTTTGATCATGAATAGTCTAATTTCTTTCATTAATAATAGTTGTTTTTTATTCAACAACAATTATAGAGTTAAAATTCACACAAATTAAGTTAAAATTATGCCAAAACTAAAAAAATACTTTTTTAAAGTACAAATCAAAATCGGAAAATAATTTTTCATACCATACCAAAAACAGAATGCGCACGTGACGCCAGATGTTTCAAATTCAATGGTACCAACATAACACTGTTTTGATGAGCTGATTTTTATTCTCTTTTAAATAACCATTTATAAGTTTTATGCTGTAGAAATGAGATCTCTGAGACGAATGTGTGGTAAAACCATGTATGATCGTGAGAAAAATGTTGAGATTCGTAAAGAATGCAAGGCTGATGTAAGCGTAGTGAGCAGGATTAAGAAAGGGACGCTTAGATGGTTTGGGCATGTAAAGCGAATGAATAAAGAAAGGAGTGTAAGGAGAATATATGACGCGAATGTGAATGGAAGAAGAAGCCGGGGACGTCCAAGGAAGACGTGGCACGATCAAGTGAATCAAATACTTGAGTCGGGCCATGTCAGAAGTCAAAATAACAGAAGAGAATGTATGAGACGTTGTACGGAAGTGAATGAAGCAAGAAGTGTATGCCATGATCGAGTTGTCTGGCGGTCCGTCCTCTCTGCCTACCCCTTTGGGGAAACGGCGTGATGGTTAGTTAGTTAGTTAGTTACGTATAATTATATATAATAAAAGTTATATATATTCAGAATCGGCGTTTGCTGATCTATATTTTTCACTGGAGTTCCTTATTAAGGAGACCATCATATTTGTTTAAAAAATAACGCGAAATGGCTTTTGCCGTGTTCGGTGACTAGATCTAAGTAGCTTCCAACCTTTCTGTGCCCCATCTCCTTACCTTCCCCTCTCCCTTCAGCCTCACAACAAATTCCAAATGGGGAATGCCATAGTCATATTCTCCCTGAACAGTCGGAAACGTTTGAGAGTCTTGTGCTGTATAAAGAGGGGTGCCATTTAAAAAAAAATCGTTACGTTTTATGAGTGGAGTAACGTATTGTTTTTAAACATTTAAATAAATATTTCATTTCTTATGATTATTACAAAAGCTTCGCGTTGAAAACGGGCTTTCTCTTTCTCATTATCAACTTGAAAGCATTATTTCTTTCATGGCATCAATCTTACATTAAGTTTTATCAAGTTCGAGTTCTTGATCTGTTCGGTTTTGTTTGAGAATTCGTCTCAAAAACGCTCTTCCAGAATTAAAATTTATAACACGCTTCACTTTTCAACCCGATGAAATAGACTTAATCTTCGTTTTTAATCATCTCACGTTACATTGATGAGAAATACCGATTAAATTGTGTTGCGGGCGTTTGCCTATGTCTCCGACAGGGCAAAAAATGAATAGAGGTGCCCTAACACGCAAGAAGATGCAACCAAAATAAGCGGAGCGAGAGACGATCTGAGCATGTCGCCAATTTCAGTAAAACAGCAAATAAGTAAAAAGTATCGGCTTGTTTGCAAAAACGTAATATTTTGTTAGAGTATTTACTTTGACGTTTTTATTAATGTTTTATAATTTGCTTAGCGCCGTCAATACTACGCGGAACAAACGTAGATGGCAGTCTACTAAAATTGTTTCCTCGTCACCCTTGCCTCCAGGCCATCGAACTGATGAGTTAGGCCAAGTTTATCCATTCTGACGTCGGTGATGTCCCCAAAATAAGAAGATTTTTTTTTACTTCTGTTGAAATGGAACAATTGCTTTCAAATACCAGAAGTATAACGGATCAAATGGTGCCATCAAGTGATCCAAATACACTTGGGTTATTTTTTATAATTTTTTTTGTTGTATAACAGACTGCGTCCATCTACTATACGCATGAACAAAAATTAAAATACATTTTTTCCATGTATCTCGCGACCTTCAAGGTTTGTGTTCAAAATATCAAGAGAGATGTTATTTAGCAGCGTCATACTTCTAATCATGATGTGCTGAGCTAACACGTCTATTCTACGACGGGGAATGCACATTAGATCGTGGTGCCGCCCCTGGCAGTAGTTGTTTGGTACACACGGCTTTTGGTATTCCATGAGGTATGGACTGTCTATGTCATGCTAAGAGTCTGAATAACGAATGAAGGATGTATGAATTTGATTGAAGTAAGAGGTGTGTGCTAAGACCGCGTTTCTCTACCTACCCCTGTGGAGAAACAGCGTGGTTATTAGTTAGTTAATAAAACGAATGAGTCAATTTCTCACAATAATACTGCGTTAAAACCTTACCTATAGTTTTTAGTTAGAAGGAAATTTATGATATTTTCGCACTGAGTAAAACACTAACAAAGTGGCCAACCGTTCCAAAGAAATGTAGCTAGAATCAGATGTGGACATCTTAATGTTATGCCAGTGTAAAAATTCGTAAAATTTAGCATTTTATAAATGTTCAAAAATGGATTAACCACTGACGTCGGAATGAATAGACTTGCCATAAGTATTATTTCAAAAATCACGTGACACCCATTTTGGCATCAGCGTGGTTCACTGCCTTCCACGTTGGTAATGTGCGATTTTGACTGGGATAACCGAATTATAAAACATTTAAAAAAAATGGTCAAACTAAATATTTTTACAATATATTCGGTTTTTGTAAACGAGCAGAACCTTTTCACTTGTTTGCTGTTTTATTTAATTTGGTAGCACGTCTAGCTCGGCCCTCGCCCCCCCCCCCTTATATTGGTTTCTTCCCCTTGCGTGTTAGGACATCTCTATGTTTTATTTACTCTGTGATATGAACAGAATTAGATTGTAAATAATGTTTACTTAATTTTACTCTGAGAAATGACAAATCATTACATTTGTACTGATTTCTTATCGCAACACAGAGATACAATACTTAAATCAATAATAAAAAAAAACTTTAAAATCAGATAAACCACTGAAGCGATATTCATTAGAAGTTGAAGAAAACGGTTGTTACCAATTTAAATTAAACAGACCACAAAAATTGGCCATCTCAAAAAAGTTTTTTTTTCATTTCTGATCAATTTCCGCAGAAGTAATGAAATATTCTAAAATAATTTTTCATTCGTACGTTCTTTAAAATTACAGAAACAAGAATTCTCGACTACCTCTAACTCCTAGTTTTCTCTGGGGAAGATGTTTGAATAATGTGTCGACTTATGAACCAAGCAAATGGGATTCCTTGAGAGACAAATCCCACGGGTTTGATTGACTTCAGGAAATTCCTTCTCAAAAACAAAGCCAAGAAATCGCTATTACGAGAATCTCAAAAGGATACTGTAGAAAATAAACTAACTAAAATTTCTTGTATTTTTTCGGCATTCACTATATAGCAATTTCTAGACATTTTGTTTGTAAGTTTTATTTATTATGTACTTTTGCTATTTTTGATTTATTAAATTCGCTACCGGTTTCGACACAACCGTGCCATTGACGAGCGTTCTTAAAACTAACTTAAATTAAACAAGTACAGAAACAAAATTAGTCACCATCAGGTGAGGGTAGAGGGAGTGTTGATTTGGAGGGGGGTGGGCGGTGGAAGGAGGCAAAGTTAATAGGAAACATGGTTAGTAAAGGTACTTTACAGGGAGCTATTATAGTGTGAGGAAGAACAGCATTACCCCGCATATCTCGAAGGGAACGAGAGTGTCTTCGGATCCAGCACCCTAAATTTACAGTCTTATGACGAGAGGTGGTCGATTACAAGTGGAATGAAATTTGATCAAATTACTCTTGATTCCCTGACAGTTGATCTCCTGGATAGTTGATCCACCGGGCATTCGATCCCCCAAAGGATTATTCCTGTTATACTTACTTCCTGGTAAAGTATGCAGAGAGGATATACGGCCGTATAACAAAAGTCTGTATGCTTATTCCTGCAGGCGTTTTGGGTGACAAACCTCTGTACATTTTTTTTATATCGATAAAAGACGACCTGCTTATATATGCAGTTAGCTTAGGGAAACTATATATCTACCTTCGTATAATATAAAATCAAAAGTCGACATCTTTATATATCGACTTGTATAGATACTTGTATTTTTTTTTAAATTTTATTTACTTTAAGTGAAGAGATTCTGGACAATTTTAACTTCATATAATTCCTATGGTCCCTGGGCTCTCGAATGTATGGCTGAGCAGTTACCTTTTTGTCAGTTACTAAAACTATAAAAAATGGTAAAATAAATTATGTAAATTAACAACGTATCGACAAATAAACGTTTTTATTTATTTATTTATCTCCTCCTACCATCATTAAATGGAGAAAAATGCTTGTTCAATGATGGAAGACTTAGCTAGCAGGGGATTGAATCCACGACGTTTTTGTCCACGTGGCTACTGACTGACGTGGATAAGAGTGTGAAAAGAGAGTAGTACCTATTTACGATTCTCACGATAATGATGACAAAATTTTGGTTGGATTTCGTGAATACTATTTTTCTGATATTAAAATTATTAAAATTTAATCAAAGTAGGATGCTGCTAGATAATGTAAAATAAAACTTATACTCGTATTGACGTACTATATTATTCCACATGATGTAAAACCTTCATGAAATATCGAATAGTGAAAAAGACGCGAAGAAACTCGCTCATAAAATATTAGCACATCATAACTATTTTGAATTTTTATGACTTGCGGAGGGGCACTAAATTAACTCCGTTTGGAAGATAATGGGATACTATAAGTACGTGATCAATAAAGTGTCTGTCTATCTGCTTTTCCCAAGTTTTACACTTAAATATTTCACGACTCCTAAAAACGTTTTGCCAGTGATCGAAGCTATGTGTGGGACTGAATGGAGTTAAATCAAGATAAATATGGTAGGAAAGTACCTGGTTATTTAGATGTGGTCACCAAATACAACGTTTCAACACTGAATGGTGATACTTTTATTTTATTTTATTTTTGTTTATTTGGGAGACCAACAGTTTACATAAAAAATTAAGTATAATAAATAAGTGATATAAATTTGACCATTTGCAGATTTCCACTTGGGTATTATTTATGAGTGAATCTAGTGATTTTTGAATAAATCAAAACAAAATTAAAAAGACAATTGTACAAAATAAAGAATAAATATAAATATAATTTCTGGGCGATGCTAAGGCTAGACATAGTAGCGCGCGTATACCAGTCGCCTATGTCAATCTCGTACGGTAATATATAGGCAAATGAATTAAGAGCTTTAGTGCAACGCTGACAGTCAGCCGCGCACGAGTACCTATGCGCTGCGTACGAGGGCCATTGGATGAGCTCGTCAGCGCTACGCCGTCGGTCGACCGCCACCCTTGCGTATGAGAGCATTCAGTGTGACACTTATGGGCATGTGTACAGTCTTAAGAAATAAATATTGAAACAGTGGGTGAGTACTTAGGAACATATTTGTCCTCCTCTTTGGGGCCTGTAAATCCTATATTCTATCTGTATGTATTCTCTTTTCGTTTTTTTTTCTAAATACCACTACTATACCGTTAACAAACGGGTTCATGTTTGTTCACACTTGTAGACGGCTGTACTCAAGTGATATCGGCTAGGCACTATCGCATCATTGAGTAGACTGATGGTTAGCGACCGATGTACACAAATCTATATATATAAAAATTAATATTTGTCTGTCTACCTGTCGTCGATTTTCTCGATAATTACTCTACCGATTTTGCTGAAAATAGCACAATTTGTTTTTATTAGTGACAGAAAAGTTTAGAAAGTAGTTTAAATGAAATATAATGTGTAAAACTACTGATTTAACTTTTTAAAATAACTATTAAAAACGTTGAACCTGTCATGTTGTATGAAGGATAGCCCATTGATATACCACTCTGGTTAGCCACAGATAACACATTCAAAAGACGAAGGTGTATTTGGGTAGAATATTTTTTCAATGGAAACACATGTAGGACTACGTAAGAACTTTATTATTTAGACATGTTTTTAAAAAATAAATGTTTGGAATTAAATAAATGATTTCTTTATTTGAAGATAGGAATAGTCATCACAAGGCATTACTTTCACTCTCAAATCAATTATGGCACCCAAACGACAAGCAATGATTCACAACTTCATAACTTTATTACAAAAAAAAATCCGAGCAAGGTCGGGTACACATCAGCTAGTTATTTAAATAGAATTTACTTACTCACGCTAGGATTCAAACCCGCGACCTCTGGATTCGTAGTCGAGCATCTTAACCATTCAACCACCGAAGTCGGAATATATTGTAATATAATTTAAATTAACAACGAGTATTTTGTTGTATTATCTATCTTTCGTTGTAAAAAATCGTTCCATTCCTTCCAACATTAATTATTTCAATGATACTTGAGCCTTCCAGGATTATAGATTTAAGAGGCAAATAATTGAAATTCGACGAGGGTCGCATTTTATATCAGGTCCATTCGTTGAGATGGGATTATCTGAAACAACTTAACTCGAGAAATTCTCTTTGTTTGATTATCCATTCCAAATTGCTCTGAGAAGATTATTAATTCTATGAAATTCAAGAATACTACCGATTTGAGGATAAAGGATCATTAAAATATTGATTGTGCAAAATGATGATAAAAAATATCATTTTATGAGTATTCTATTCATTATAGAACTAGTAATATAAGGTCAATTATGATTTCATGCAAACTGTTTGTTAGTGTTTTAGATTATGTTCGATGCTTCACTATGTATTTATATCTTATCGGTGAATGGAATATGTTGAATCAGCGGCAGTCGACCGGTTGCCGCCTCAGCGTCTGAAGGAGTATAAAATGACAACACGTCTGTTTGGCGAAGAGTCCGTTTATCTTTTTTGTTACTGATTCTTCTTCTTTGTGTACTGGAGGTCATAGTGGGATGCTGAGGTTATTCGGCCAGTCGACGGCATCGGGAGTCACATGGTTCAGCACAGATGTGAAACTGATGGGACATTCTTCTACGATGTATTCTGTTGTTTGAATTTGTCCACATTCACAAAGTTCGGAATCGTGTTTGGCGCCATTTATGCAACAGATACGGGCAACGGCTGTGACTGCATCGGATGCGGTTTAATGAGGTCCACGTTTTCCGAGGGAGAGAGAACCCTGGCAATTTATTAGCAGGGTCTACAATATGGTGCTTGTTTTCATGACCGAGGTCTACCACCGAGTTCGCCATGAATCTTCAGGGGAGTATCGTGATAGAAGACTGATTCGCCTTCAGTCCAAAAAGGTTTTCTTAATATCAGGCGGCTGGCGGGGAGGTTTGCAAGGTCATTTTGAAGTAGAATGTGACTATTCACGACCCTTTTTGTATTCCCCGAGGTTATTGTCTCTCGTGTTACAGTGGACGGTGCGATATTCGAGCCATTGTAGTGGGGTGGAGGAAAGTGTTCCACTCACCGTGCGCATAGCAGTATTTATTTGCACGTTCATTTTAATAGTTAGTAGAGTGTGTTTATATTAAGATTATGTATTTGGGTGAAGCAGAAAGCAAGGACAAAAAAAAATGTTTAGTCTAATAATGTACCCAAAAATTTAGAATGAATGAGAAATTATTTCTATGAAAGAAGCTGTATTGAATACAACTTTTTTTATTAACTAAGAACCTTTTCGGGCATATAATTAGCCAACAAGGGCGTTTTCTTCAGAATATTTTTCTCATGAATATAAATAATGCGTGGAAATTGGTGGCACGGCCTTGTTCTAAAAAATAATCATGATTGTTATGGAAATTATATGTAATAAGAACTGAAAAAAGTTCTCCTGAACTGCTTTTATCTCCACGATTTTAATAATAATATGACGTTTACTTGAATATTAATATTTACCATAATTGTGGATTTTTACCGTAAAATATTGTATGGCTTTCAGATAATAATTTTCAAGCGTCCTCAATACATAAAGATATTTAACCCTTTCGTACCGTAAAATACCGTGAAAATATATTAATTTCAGAATTTTTCATCCCTATCTAGAGCGAATAAAAATTGGCTAGTTCCAATTGATGTATTACTGGTTTTGCGCTCAATTTTTTTCATTGGATTTTAGCTCCTCATTTAGGCAGTATCCATCTTTATATTTTGAAAACTTAGAGAATATATATAGACCCTTAAAATTTTGTTTGTGTTCAAGGCAATATTTTGGTGTTTAATTTTTATGTAATTTTTTTTTTGGATTCAGTCTATGATTTGTCATTTTAAGTAAAATCACGTCCTTACCGACCTAGAAAGTAGCAATAGCTTTTTAACCCGAGGTATTCAACCTTATTTATCTCACCACCCACTTTGAGACTATTTTAATATGGCGGTCTTCCTATTCTGACTACCCCTTCTGGAAAACGGCATGATGGTTAACAAATAGATAGATAGAAAATCATCAAATGGTAATAGAATTTATTTTTATTTCTTAAGTTTTTTTATTTTATTTATTTATTATATTGTATACGCCCTATTTGGACTTATATATTAATTTAAAAAAATTCTAATTACAATAGCGACACAGGTGCAAAACATATCATAGTATATACACAAATATAGATAGAATAGATAGCCTTCAAGAAATACAACAACTAAATATTAATGTCTTACAAACAAATTCAGCAATAACATTATGTAAGTACAACCATATAATTTGCAACAAAGGCGAACATACAAAATACACATCACATTCATTAATAATTATTAATAATAATTGTTGAGGATGTATGCAATAATCATCTATTTGTATTTGTATTCCGAGCAGTTGAACATGTCTACTATGTCTGAAAAAGTATTAACTTCTGCGTGAAGTCTAGGTACAAGTGAATTTTTGAATGATTCAGTCCTGAAATTATTGATACAGTTGAATAAAATTTTTGATTTTCAAAGTATACTACACCAATGAATAGAACTGACCGTTGAGTTTGGTGTTGAAATTAACCATGCTAATAACAATAAGAATACATAGTTAAACATAACAAACACGGCTATATAAATATTGAGTAGCATATAAGTAAATATTGCTTATAATTACATTTGTATATGTTTTTGGATTTTAATTAGTTTACTTTTTTGAGAAAACTATTAAAATATTTTATCCGTTTGTAAATATATATATATATATTTAAAAACTATAATATATATATATAAAGATCTAAATATTTGTTTTAATCATTATTTTAATAAATAAATTTCTACATGTTTTAAAACCAATGGTTTCTTCATCAGGATACAATGTGTACATATAATGATGACATATAAGCATGGACAAAAAATCACATACTAAATAATAACAATGAGTGGTGAAAGAAGGTAATTAATATAAAAAAAATAATTGTAATCGTTAAACAAAAATTAAAATTCAAGAAAAATCAAGAAACAACCAAGGCGACTAAATAAAAACAATTATTCAGAATACAAGTATTAATATGAAAAAAAAAGAAATTGCTCTTTAAAAAATTGTAATTAATAATATTTAATTGGCTATTAACATGTTTTATAATTTCCAATTTATTTAAATGTAAACCAAGGGTAAATTTGTAATAACTTTATTTAAGTCAAAATGGTGCCAAAAGTCATATTATTGCATTTATAGAAGAAAAAAATCATTAATTCTGTTTCAAATAATAATTGAAATAAATTATGTAAAAATTGCTTTATTAATATATACGTCAACATGATTCGAAATCGAAGCTTTTCTCATTAGAACATACAGAATGCTATTAATAATGAAAATATTAAAATTTAATTACTCTCAGTGGTGATGTGCGGAAAAACGTGCAAGTTGAGGCTTGTACCTGCTCGTTTCAACGAACAGCGTAAGGGAAAAGTTT
Source organism: Halesus radiatus (assembly GCA_022606495.2). Lineage (NCBI taxonomy): Eukaryota > Metazoa > Arthropoda > Insecta > Trichoptera > Limnephilidae > Halesus > Halesus radiatus. The sequence continues at coordinate 6,896 of JAHDVE020008948.1, read as the reverse complement.
TATTGGAAAGAACGAACAATTATAAAAGATTTAAGTGAATCCGGAAAAAATCTAGTTAAGTTGTCTTACGGAACATTTAGCTTGTCAGAAACACAACACAGCATTACTCCATTCCGTTTCCTCGTTTATCACATATATGTATTTATTTTATTTTTAATATATATTAAAATAATTGTTACAAAATAAAATATATGATGGAAATAATAGAATATATTACATAAGTTTTACGAATTACTACGCCAATGAAGAGAACTGAATCTCGAGTTTTGTGTGGGAGTTAAATATAGTTATTTGAATAATATTTTTTTATTTTTTATTATACGCCTATCAGAGTTTTAACATGGATTTTACAAAATAAAGAGCTATCAAAAATAATAAGTACACGGGGATTTAAAACTACATAGTAATGATTTTTTTTAACGTTTAAAATAGAAAACTAAAACAACATTAAAACACAAATCATTTTCGCTACATTATCCAATCTACAATACTACATATAATTGGATTCATCAAAGTGCTGGTATAGACGACGCTTTACTGTATAAATGGAGTCAGAATATACATCAACAATACCTCCAAACGTGTTGCCCAGATAATGCAGCCTATTTGATGTGTAAGTGTGGTAGAAAAATGTTACGGTTTGTCTTGTGTTCCTCGTATATTTAATTTAAAAGTGGCGAGGATGGCAAAGAAAGCCAAGCATCTTTAAAGGCTTACTAGTTATACCGTTAATGCGTAAAATGAATAATGTAAATTCATTATACGAATAATGTATTTTAAGTACTAGAATGAGGTCGCATTAGATATAGATATCTTTTGAATTGATGTAGTTCAGTTTTTAAATAAGGATTTCTAAATCTTTTGAATCTGTAATTTTTTCGCTTCTTCAGGAAAGACCATTGAAATTAGTGTAGAGTAAAAATGAATTACATATGAGATGTAAAAGTTAAAAGTATAAAGTATAAAAGTTTAAAGTGTACAACATCAAAGTATGATATGCATTTTTTAAAAAATTTAGGATATAGTAGTAATGAATTACATATGAAGGTTTTATTAAAATTGTACATATCTATAAATGAGCATATGTTAGATACATTAGAATAAATGAGAAATTGTAAAAAATATACATAGGTAAGTATTTTCAATAACAAATAGTATTAGTCATTGAAGAAGATAATATTAGCATAACCTAAATGAAACATGAAACCGAAAAAACGACAGAAAATAAAAATAAAATATCAGTTGGATCTGGGACTTGAACCCAGAACCTCTGTCTTTCCGAGACAACCGCTTTACCAACTCAGATAATGAGACCAGTTCAATTTACGCCATCTTAATCGATACCATATCTCAAAATCAAGAGTTCGTCAATATTATACTCCATTTTTAATCCCATATTATTGGCAGCTATCTTTATGATGATTACAACGTTCTTCACGAACAGAATTGCAAACTAGATAGTGTTTCCGATAAATATCCGATTTTTTTATTTATATGAGACATCAATTGACTTTTTACTCTAGTCTAAATAATATATTCAATTTTTAATTTATAATTATTTTATTGAACTTAGAAATCTCATTGTAATCTTTAATAATTGAGGAAGTTAATATTAAAATAACCTAAATGAAACATGAAACCAAAAAAACAACAGAAAATAAAAAAAATATTTTTTTACTTACCATGGCAAAGAAGCGCTGCCTTTTCCAATGATAAATAGGAGAGTTCTTCACCCCGTCAATAAAACGGGGAACTATATTAACTTTACTCTAATCCAAACCATCTATAACTCCGAGCAATGCCGGGTAAGCGTCAGCTAGCATTGTATAGGCAAATCATTTTAAAGAGAGAACGTTTGAATGTATTAGTGCATATCGATACAATTGCGAGCTCGATTCAAACTTATTACCTAATACTTGCGGCTGTCTCAAAAGAATATAATTAACTTTTTTTTATATCTAATGCATACCTCTCCACACGAAATTTTGAGATGAAATGACTCCATAATATATAGGTAATATTTGATAAGAAAAACTGCTAACAGAAAGTAAAAAAAAATTCAAGCGTTAAAAAGGTAAATAATCGACATTTGTTGATCCATTCACTTGACGACCAATCAAGCAAGAATCTCTTTACTCTGAGTTATCTGTACATATTTGAGTATATGCATAAGTACAACAACTCCACAACTGACTCTTGTTAGTTAAAATTACTGTGGAATACTAAAATCATATTAGAGTGAACCAAAGTACTGCAGCTTTAGGCTTGGCAGTAATGTAACGAAAGCCTAGAGGAGCTTTTAGCTGGGATCTGCCTCAAAATCAGTGATATTTACCTTCGGACCGACGGCGGAGTGTCCACATTGCCCATTCCACGGTACCGCAGTTCTGCCAGTGTTGGGGAAAACACAATTTGCCAAACGGAGCCGTTTCTGTGTGACTAGCACCACTGAATATGTATACCGATAGAAGTGTGTTATTGGCGTGTTTATGGGCCCGAATTAAGCTGAATCTGTCCTCACTTCTGATTAAACTAACTAATCATCACGCCGTTTCCCATATATCTATCTTAGCACACGCTTCTTGCTACATTCACATTTATGCATCGTTTCATACATGCCCTACTGATGTTCTGACTCTTCTTTCTGACTCTAATATATCTCAAATTACAGGTTTTTTTATATATTAACAAAAAAAAGCATAATCGACTTCATTATAAATAGTATAGAAATATGTAAAAAAAAAAAACAATAATTATGGCACTTTTCAGGATACATTGACTTTTTTTAAAAAATTTATTTTGTTCAAATTTAATGATGTTATTGTTAAGTTTTGCAAGTATTATTAGTTTTTATTATTGTGACAGCTGCTACGGCGTTCAAGGCCATTTTCAAACTGCGGTTAATTCACATTGTGACGACTTATTTATATGATTTATTCACTCCCATCCCATTCTTTATTATTTTTAAAAACCTGTACAAAAACAATTAATACATTCACTTTTATGAAATAATATAAAACTATAGAACAAGAAAAACTTTTTTATTATTTTAAATTCTAATACATGAAGAAAAGAAACCGTAAAATTTACACTTTTGGTAACAAAAAACAAAAATTCTGACAAATGGAGGTGTATTTTTACAGACTCCGGCCAATGAGATGATCCAATCGAGCAATGAAACCTTCTCCCTCGATGCTCGTTTCGCAACTAAAACTGAAGCAACACTGACACTACCGAGCCGCTCAGTCGCGGGTAGCAAGGGGATGTGTGTGAAGCTAACGGCCGCTCTTCCTAACTTTTCGATTGATCAATCTGAGGCACCGATCAGCCAAGTGTTTTGTTAAATATTCGCTCCGTTTGCCTTTTTCCAAGCATTTTTTTTATCATTGAACTTCCTAAATTGTCTATGAAGATGCCCGCCCACTTTCATTGACTAAAAATTTTCAATGTAAAATGAACATATAATATTATATTTATTAAGAATACATATCATTTGTTTTAAAAACTAATGCATAAATCAACATTTCATACTTTACAAGCAAGTACGTTAAAAATATGTTGAAAATAAAGTGTTACCTTGACTTTTGCTAAAGCCGGGAAGGCACCTTTTTGGTTTCGTACATTTGACATTTGACGTTTTTCGTCCGTGAAAAAACAGTAAAAAACGTAGCTTATGACAAATCAAATAAGTTTCGTCCTCTTCAGTTTTATTTAAAACATCTTTTGACATTCGAAAACGTAAATAAATCATTTTCATTCGATATTTGATTCGCGTAAAATAGATCGCTAACTAATAATGACACTTGACATGTCGGTGAGTTCATCCTGTTGCACTTTTTATAACTAGTCATTTGTTCATGGGAACCTAATCCACAAAAATCGATTTCCTAAATTGATTTCCAATTTGATTGTGAATTTCATTGGGAAATGCGTATTTGTGCATTTGAATAGAATTTGAAGCAACATTTCGGCTCGAAAATTGCTCAGTAGCGTTGGGAAGAACGGCCGTAAGAAACTGAAAATATTGCGGAGCCAGTGAGGCTCCACGTCCATACTTGAAGGTTAATCGAAAGCTCTAATATAAATTGGCGACATCAGTTTTTTTTTTAAATCGTAATAAATGCTCTTCTGAAAATTTCCTGCTCAGTGTCTGCTACGGAGTTGCTTTAGCACGTGGCGTAGGTTAAAAGGGTTCGTTATTTATTTATTGTTGGTTACTAACTATATAACTAACTAACTAAATAACCATCACGCCGTTTACCAAAGGGGTAGGCAGGAAGAACGGACCGCCAAACAACTCGATCTTGGCATACACTTCTTGTTTGATTCACATTCAAAAATCTTTATATTATTAATTCTTATAAATCCTTTTTTTTTCAACTTTGAAATCATAAATTAATGGTTGGTTCATTATTTTTGGGGATGCTTCACTAGAATTCGCAGAGTAATCATCTAATGGTCCATTCTTCAGAAAAATCCGTTTTAACCTTTACTTCACTTCATTTAATGTGCCTTTTATGAAAATGAACGGGAAGTTACGAGCCATTAACAGTATAAATTAAAACTGATAGATTTTAAAGGCGGAAAGTCAAAGAGCAACCTTCTTTTTCATTCCTAGTGGAAACCACTTTTGGTCTTTCTAGTTGGAGGATCAATGTTAAAATTGAGACGAGAGGTACGCTGCACTACAGCTTCCGACTCAGTTTAATGGAATTCGCGAACACAGAGAACCTTGTGCTGCGTAGTAGCCATTTTATTCATAACTGACGCGAAATGACTGCTTGGCAGCGCGAGCACTCTAGCGGTTGTTTGCGCAACTATGAGCGATCTAGCGATGGGATTTGAAACTTTCGGACCTGCTCTTTCAATTGCTATGTAGATACAACATAAAACATATATTTCAGGAATTATAGCGGTATGGAATTGAGTTCTTCTTTTTTCATATTCCTGCGTTTCTCCACGTTTAACTCTGCTGGGATTCCTCGGTTATCGCAAGTCCCGTTATTGTTTTTTTGGACAGTACCGTCAGCAATACAACAAATTTAAAGTCAATAAAAACAATATTAGAAAGCAGGGGGACTCACTTCTGACACCGATGCTATATATACCATAGATTCAGTTTTAATTGTGCCAGTCTGATGATGCCCATAATAGGGTGAAACCGATCCGGTAAAAAATAAATAAGTGGAAAAAAGTTACAAAGGTTTTTAATAAAAAAAATACTTCGATAGGTTATTCCACTAATTTGAAAATAGCTTACGTTCACGTTAAGGTCTTTCTACGTTTACACGTCCGTGGAAATTAATGTAGTATATAAGAAGAGCCTACGTGAACATGTACGTGTCGTGTCCGAGGCGTTCCGTCCACTGAATGCGGCGCCGGCCATTGTGTCCCGAACGAACGTGTTGTGATGGTCAAATTGGATTTCCTAAACGCCATTATTCCTGAAATTCCCGTGTTACGCCGGGCTTGGAATCGTGTTGGGACCAGATTGAAGTGTTTGATAGTGTGTCACGGCGTTACGTGATTTTGCCTCGTAAGAGTGCCACTCGCTAGCTCTGAACTGGGAAATTTATATTGTGGTAAAATGCTTTTAAAATCAATCAACGTGAAAATTTAATGGAAAAGTTTAAGTGTCCGTGTTTTATTAGTGTTGGGTGTCCGGCTTTAACGAGAAGGGGAGTAAAAAAATATATACATATATACTCGTATAATAAGAATCAGTAGAAAATTTTCCAAATGCATAGTAATAAAATAATAAAACAATATCGGAATAGGTTTTTTTGTTAATAATACTTCCACACGGGAGTATCTTTTTGGGGATGCTGTGTAGACGATATTTTTAAGGAGAGGAAGCTCTGGGTATAAAAAGGGTCTGAGCAGTATGTCCAGGAGTGACGGATGCATTAATACATCCCCCAATGCGGTGCAAGACGATGAGTAGAAAGAGTCCGGCTGGAGAGGTCAAGTGATCTCACTCATGCGGTATCTTCCGATCCAGCCCACGCAGCTGGTGGGCATTCACACAACCCGGGCACTCCTGCTAAGTCACCATACATAGCACACCATTTTCAGCATCCTATGAATTTACTTTTCCTTTAATCTTTCATCTATAAGTATAATTTTATTTTTCCTTTTATCTTTCATCTAGTAGTACTTAAAACGTAAACTTATATTAACAAGATTTTGAAAGAAAGGCACCCGTTTTTCAAATTACTATTAAGTAATTTATCCAAACTTTTCTATCTTTTGTAAATTTCATTAGTCATTTAAAAAAAATCATCGCAGAAGTAATATTAACCAATCTTAATGAGAAATGAAACTGAAAACCACAAAGAAAATAAAAAGAAAACGATCGCAAGTGAGAGAAACTCAGATCCCCTAGTCATACCGGGACTGGCGTCTCTAAATGAAAAAAAAAAAACAAACAAAAAACAAAACAAAATAAATCAAAACAACAACAAAAAAACTGGGTTTGGACAATCCACCCGGTACTAAATAAATAAATTATAAAACAAACAAAAAAATAAATGATAATAATATATTCCTCTCGAAAATATTTTTAAATACTTACAATCAATCAAGTCTTGGCAAACCCCTTAAATAGTTTAGTACGTCCATAATTAAATATTAAACATACCTTCAAAATTATTGGTACGGGTCCTGAAAGTTCTATAGGTATCTCCGTTGAGTTCCAAAAGGTCCATAAACTTGAATACAGATCTGAAGAGGGTGTTTTACTACCCGGGACCTTCGGGTTCACCGCTTTGCTATAAATTTACAAATTTAATAAAGAGGCTTTGATTTGTAGAGTGTAGAGAATCCGGGTACATTGGAAATGACTGAAAAAATATTTTATGGCAGTTATCTTATTTATCTAACGACCGTTAACCAAA
>JAHDVE020008947.1:0-55826 GCA_022606495.2 Halesus radiatus | reverse complement strand
TGATTGAAAAACGGCCGGAATGGGCCCGAAGACATGGCAAAGTTATCCTACAACATGACAACGCACCGCCTCATACAGCTAAAGTAGTGAATAACACTCTCAAAGCATTGAATTGGGAAATATTATCGCACCCGCCGTACTCTCCAGACCTTGCCCCGTCCGACTATCACGTTTTCGCATCGATGGGACACTCACTCGCAGAGCAGCGCTTCGCCAATTTTGAAAAAGTCGAAAAATGGCTCGTCAAATGGTTTGCCTCGAAAGAGAATTTTTTTTTTGGAATGGTATCCATGATTTGCCTCAAAGATGGGCAAAATGTATAGAATCCGATGGTCAATACTTTGAATAAATTTTTTTTGAGATTCCCTTGAGAATTAAGCGTTTTCTTTATTGAAAAAACCGGCAAACTTCAACTAACACCCCTGGTACCTACTTCTTATGCAGTGCGGGTATAAACCTGTCAGAGGCTGAGTTAGCATCGCGTCTGGGTCTCACCCAGGCATCGTGAGTTCTCTGCTTCTCCCACCAACCTCAATTCATGTTTTTTTCTTTCCTTACCCCATCCCTTTCCTACTTAAATAGATTTTGTTGATAATGGCAAAACAAAAAAAAAATTAACGCTGTGCTGTGGAACTTCCAGGCAAATAGTTTTATTAGCACAGTATATCTGGTTTGGACGAAATTTCCACTTGGCAATAATTTTAAAATATTCCGATTGACTGAGTTTTGGGCTTGTCTGTTGTGCTCGAAGTGAGATAGAATTTCCCCTTCTGTCGAAATAGATCAAACTTTTTCAAATATCGTAGTCTTTCTTGAATGGGTAATCATTTTCAATGGTCTATCTGGGGCATAGGAGTCAATAGGTCTGTATCGATTACTCTTCTGGGGAATATCTCAGTGGGAGCTAAATAATGTGTCGATAACAATAATTTTCTCTTTCCATAGATATTCTACGTTTTATTTTCATATATGTTAAGTACAGAGTTTAGTAGATAGGGTGGCCGGTTAATTAATAATAATAATAAATGTTTTTTCCAGTATGTGGGGTGGTTAGTGCAGTCCCACACATTTCATATATTAAACACACGTATAAAGGTCTATTCACATACCAGCACCGCGCAGTGCAGAACAGTAAAGTACAGACACGACAAAATTAGTTGCCTACATCATCTAAGAATATATTCATATTACAGCGTACGGAAGGGTAACCAGCGTACGCCAGCACCGGAGGGATTGTCAGAGTATTTTGACGTTCTGGTTGCCGTTTGTGACGTCTGCGCCTGCGCAGTTAGTATCAACACATACTGTTAGCACCGTCATCTTCGTCAGTTTGTGTCATTAGACGCAGTTATTGCTAAAACCAAGAAGATGGATATCGATGCATCGATTGAATTGGCCAGGGAATTTAGGTTATAAAATAAATAATATGGTAATTGGATTATGAAATCCTCAAACATGTTGTGGCGGACGCTAACGGTCAGTTGACAGCCGTAATCGCGTCTGTGCTGTGCCTGTACTGCACTGTTATGCTCTGCGCGGTGCTGGTGGATGTGAATAGACCTTTAATTGGCACACTTTAAAAGCGATATAAAGTCATTAAAGGTACGATAAAAAAAACTAGCCCGAAAACCCAGTCTAACATAATTTTTATTATTGTTTTTTTTATTGTAACATTTTAACACTATTATAAAATTGAAATATTTAATAAAAATAACAGTTAACGGATCGGCTTGCTCTTATCTTCTCCTCAATCTTCTATGCAGATACATATCTTCTCTCCAACAATCTCTACCGCATACCACTCGTTTCATCTGTTCCCACTTACACGCTTAGTTTCACTTTTTCTTCTTTTCTCCCACCGCCTCCGGTTCTGCGGCAACCAAGCGGGACGACCGCCACTTCTTCGGCCTTCCGCCTCGTCTCTCGGACGCGTCAATCATATTGACATGCGTTGATTACCATGTAATCATCTCGGATCTCGACTCAAGGGAAGCACGATGCTGCGTTTTGTCTTACAATTAGCGTTGTTTTTTCTTGCTTGCCAGGTGTACCTACCAACCGACTTTACAGGTTAACTTCATTCCGGTTACCAGAACCTGGATCCACTGGTTTCGTACTTAGTATAGGTAAAGCGGTGCATGTGGTTAGAATCAACGGTGATCTAGTCCAGATTTTATATCGATGGCTTAGAGAACGGATGATATTGCATCTTTAAGAATTTTTTTATTAATTTCTATATAATTATGATATTTTAAGGTAAGGTGTAAGTATAAAAAAATGGTATATATTGAAGATTTTTTTTCATAGTCCTCCTCACTAGGAGATCCTGTGCTGAGGCGAACTAGATTTTGAATAAAGAGGTTTCAGCGACTTCTATATTTCAACTTAAAGGTTTAAGTAGGGTCTTTCCACCATATTCTATGACTTTGTTTTAAGAATACTAGTCAGTTCTTCTATTGATTGCTTAAGCCAAGTGTTGCTATACTTAATGCAATTATTGATTGAATTGCTTTATTTGATACTAAGTGGGAGTTTGTTGTATAATTTTACCGCCAAAAATTCAGAACTTTGCCCAACAGTAGTATTACACTTAGGTACAATTTAGCTTACCAACTCTGATGTATGGCAGTGAGGCATGGAACTGGCAGAGGAAGGATGAAAGTAGACGGAGTGCTGTAGAAATGAGATCTCTGAGACGAATGTGTGGTAAAACCATATATGATCGTGTGAAAAATGTTGAGATTCGTAAAGAATGCAAGGCTGATGTAAGCGTAGTGAGCAAGATTAAGAAAGGGACGTTTAGATGGTTTGGGCATGTAGAACGAATGAATGAAGAAAGGAGTGTAAGGAGAATATATGACGCGAATGTGAATGGAAGAAGAAGCCCGGGACGTCCAAGGAAGACGTGGCACGATCAAGTGAATCAACTACTTGAGTCGGGCCATGTCAGAAGTCGGAATAACAGAAGAGAATGTATGAGACGTTGTATGAAAGTGAATGAAGCAAGAAGTGTATGCCAAGATCGAGTTGTTTGGCGGTCCGTCCTCTCTGCCTACCCCTGCGGGGAAACGGCGTGATGGTTAGTTAGTTAGTTAGTTACAATTTAGCTTGTCTAGTTGTTTTGCTGTGGTATTATGATTATGAGGAATGATAGCCAGTTTGTCCTTTTTAAGATGATGAACTAGAACATTTTTGCCAAATATTTTTTGAATACTTGGAACGTCGAAATGTTTAAAAATGTCCGTTGTTTACGTCCTTATAGGGACCTTTAAAATGGTCTTTATAATGCATTTCTGATTTGTATTTAGTGGTTTTATGTAATTTTATGCAGCTGAGCCCCATCCCAAAATACCATATTCCAAATGAGTGGTAAAAAGCATAATATGCTCTATTTAGATCCTTGGTTGGCAAGATATTTTACGTAATTTTTTTGAAGAAGTAAATGAGTTTTATTAGCTTTTTTGAAGTTCCGTTAATGTGTAAATCCCAGCGGAATTTATCGTCAATTAAGATCCCAAGACATTAAATGTTTTTTGCTTTCTCCATGAACAATTCATATATATTACAAATAATATATATCTTATTAATTTGTTATATTCACAGTCCTCCTAATTAGGGATTCCTGTTCTGAGACAGACTGTAGTTTGTTGTGTTGGTGTTACTGATACTTGTGTTGTCTTCATAAATTTTATGATTTCCCCATCTTCATGTTTACTTAGTCATATTTTGATGTTGTTTTGAACTTTTGTATATTCATGGTAGTGGTGGGCGAAGCGGCTCGGTTTAGTGAGCCGGATCACTAAATCAGCTCTCTGTAAAGATAATCCACATGAAAACTGGACGAAAAAAGTATCGTGTAAGATCGTCTTAATGACGTCTTTAGGAGGGCCAAGGGAGCGAGGGAGAGGGCAAGGTGCGGGGGGACGCGAACCGTCATCCAAACGAGCCGGATCACCAAACCGGTACACTACAAAGAGCTGATCTAGTGATCCGGCTCACTAAACCGAGCCGCTTCGCCCACCACTACTCCATGGTATTTTTAATATTATTATTCCACACGCATAGTCACATTACAAATAATGCAGCTGCAAATTAGCCATTTTTATTTTTTTTTTATTATTAGAAACACAAACAAAATATGTACATAAAAAAATCATACATAATATATCATATACTCGTATTTACAATCGACGTGTAAATATCCCTCATAAATGTGTTGACAACATGTGTGGTGCACGCAATAAAGTTAATGAATTATTAGTTAATTAACCGTGTTCTTTAATAATACAACAATATTTTCTTCGGATTCACCAAATTGCTCAATGCGCATGCATATGGCATCACTGCTATAATATGTAGATCAGCACTTCTCACACCTACAAACACACTCACACATGCACACTTATACACTACACATGTCACTCGGTAAATACATGCATAAATAAGATATTACAAGGAAACATATCATAGGTACCCACTGTGTAATTTTAATTTCTGGAAATTGTTTCTCACTGTAATAAATGTACTGTTTTGTTTCTATAATAAAAAATAAAATGAAATTATGCAATTTGGTGGTATGGAATTTATGGTTTTTCTGATCTGAAGGATGTATTTAATCTGGGAATGTTTATTAGATTTTGGGTACTTACTCAGTTTTTCCTCTAAGATTGAGTAGAGCATTTAGCATGTATGCAAGTATCAACGTATCACGTATCCTTCAAATTGGTTTCCATACAAAATGTTATGAACAAAATCGGGATTGCATCTCTTTTTCTTTTGTTGCCCTTACCTATCGGAGGTTGGCTACCACCTATAGATAAGGCAATCTTCAGGCTGCAGTCACTAGAGTCGGGTCATGTCAGGAGTCAAACTAGAGGAGTATTTATGAATGTGAATAAGGCAACGAGTTTTTTTTTACGTCAACTCCACATATTTCTTTCTCATGTCTATGTCATCTTCGGGGATGCTGTGTGGAGGGTCTTTTAGAGGATAGGAAGGAGTGAACTCGGGTCTTGAAGAGACCAATGTTGTAGGAGGGAGGAAACACATAGGCCGACAGATCATTCCATAGCCGAACTGTTGAACACAAGAACGATTCGTAGAAGCGACCCGTTCTCATGTGACTAAAATCAACCGTTTGCAAATGTTGGGCACGTGGCATGTTTCCCGACTTTTTTTTCACACAGGAGACCCTGAAGGAAATAATTTCCCTCAAGGCCTATATCATCTTTGGGGATTCTGTGTGGAGGGTATTTTAGAGGATATGAAGGAGTGATCTTGGGTCTTGAAGAGACCCATGTTGTAGGATGGAGGAAACACAGAGGCCGGCAGATCATTCCACAGCGGAGCTGTTGAACATAGGAACGATTCGTAAAAGCGACCCGTTCTCATGTGACAAATGTCGAATGTCGAATGTGTTCAAATGTTGGGCACGCGTTTGGCGTGTTTCCCGACTATTCACCGGTACTGAAGGAACTAATGACGCTGGTTCCTCAGAGCATCTTCCATTAAAATACCGGTAGAACAAGGACAGCATTCCCACCTGCCTCCACCAGTCTGTGCTCCAAAGATTGCAATCCGTTTGTTAAGATAAGCAAATTTATCAAACGGACCGCCCGTTTCTGCACAGATTCAAGGGTTTTTTTTTCAGATATTTTGGACCTCCCGACCAGAGGTGGCTGCCAAATTCTACAGTGAGCCACACTCACTGTAGAATTTTGTACAGGGTCAGCAGTTGTGTACTATTAAAGTATCTTACTTTTTCGACAGACGTTTCTCGTGTTTGTTATTGACGTCAGAGGTTTTTCCTGTTTCCCAACAACAGGAAGTATTTATACCACATATTATTGTCCTGTTGGTGTTCCTTCTCCAAAGAACCCAGACTGCCGCTGGTGAGTTACCCGCCTGATTCGTGTCTCGAAAATCAATTAGCTGATTTAAATCTGCTCTCAGATTTAACCTTATTAAACCTCGGCTTACGGTTTAAGTTGGCGTTTGGTTTGCCCGAGGTTGTAAGGTAATAACTAGACATCAGATTATTATGCACCATCAAAATGGTGAAATATGCACTATTAATGCCAAAATATGCCTAAATTCAATGATAAAAACAAGAAAATTCTCTTTTGGAACACAGTTCTTTCGGAATTTTTGAAGGATAACCCGGCTAAAATATGCATTAACCGCGCCCTACCCATACGAACGTACGTGATACGGCCGGTATATTATCCCCCGAACGCAACAAGCCGTATCCCGTACGTTCAGGTACAAAACATCTATACCCGAAACCCACAAAACATTCGTATACGTCAAATTTTGTTCCCGCGTCATCTCGTTTAGTATTTTGACGTCAGCCGAAGCTAACGGATGTGTTCGGGTTTTTTTTTATCTCTCCCATACCAGTTGGTATATTGTAAACACGTATTGTTATTGCGAAATTTAGTGAAAATAACCTGATGTTTTTGTTTACCCATTTTTTGAATAATAACCCAAATGACGGGTGGTTAATAACGAATAAATCACAAATATGCCCTAACAACCATAAAGTCCAAAGTAATATATGCAGATGCATTTAATCCGATGTCTAGTAATACTCTTAATTAAAATGTTTTGCGCTTCTTCCTCCTGTAGCCAACGCTTCGGTCAGCGTTATAGTATCCATAATCCCGGCAGATGTGTAGATTGTGGTGTAGTTGTGCTTATGTATGTAGAAGTGATACCGTGTTGCGCGTGTTAACTCTCTTAGGGTTGGTATTTCAATATAATAATTATTGTTAGTTTACCATAATATCCCAAAAACCATTTAAAATAATACTTTTGGCCGTGAAAACCTGTAAACATATCTTAATTAAAACGGGTTATAAATAATTTTTAAATGTTGTATTTGATAAATTATTTGCATTATTTGTGACCTTATGTACCTAGGAGTAAATTAACGGAAAAGCAGTAAAACGATTTATATAATGTATTTCTGTAAGTGTTTCCTTCAAATGGCTGCAATGATGACAATAATTCATTTGTGAGAAAAGTTAATATTTTATTTAACTCTGTTATTGGTGCAAAATACAGTCCGGGAATGAGGTTTGCAAACCAGGCTTCGATCGCATGACGTTGTGACGCTGTGACGTATTACCATGTGTATGGCTGGAACGGCCCTTCGGTAGTGTAGCAGAAAACAGAACGCATTGTTGAACACTAAAAAATCCAAGGACGGTAAGAGTCACCAACGTTGAAGTTGCCATAATGGTTTTTAAGCGATTTATTGGTCGTATGATGTATGATGAGGAACGATTTAAGTTCGATTCTACCAGCACCGCGCAGTGCAGATACGTAAAGTGGCAGGCACAGCACTGAAAGGAGTATTTCATTACACCGACGCGAGTGCGGCTTGTAACATGTAAGTACAGGGTGCGGCAGCATAACTTCCTTTTTTCAAAACTTAATAAAACCCATTGTATGAATCAGAATTTTTTTATTTGTTTTTTATAATGTAGGTACATACCTAAAGTTTGTTTTACTTAGTTTTTAAAGATCAAATCAAGTAGGTGACGTCCCCCATTCTCCATACACTGAGTAAACCGATTTATGGCGTTTGTTCGGCTCTTCAGGCGTTATCCTGACAATTTCTTTCTCGATGTTGTTGGTCTTCAAATCTTGTAGGGTCCTTGGACGGTTCACATAAACACTGAATTTCAAAAAACCACATAGAAAAAAATCACTTGGGGACAAATCGGGAGAGCGGACCGGCCACTCCAAATCGACCCTAATTGGGATGAGGCGCTCTGGGAAGTGTTTCCTCAAAACAGCCATCGATGCTCTTGCAGTTTGTGCCGTTGCACCGTCTTGTTGGAACAAGTGTCCCCTAAGTACAACTCATATATTCCGTGCGAAAAAAATTCTGTAACATGTTTACATACCGGTCTGAATTCACCGGTCACTGTTACTTCATTTTACTCAAAGAATCAGGGAAAAATAATTCCACTTTAGGAAATTGCACACCACACTGTGACTTTAGGTGAATGCAAAGGCCTTTGATGCAATTCTCGAGGATTGTTGTCAGACCAGTATCGGATATTTTGTTTGTTGGGTGGGTTGCGATCACAGAAAATCCGTTCGAAAAGTAGGCCTGAACGGCAAACGCACGCTCCTCACTGTTCCAACTCATGATGGCAACTAAACGTTACGTGTGTCGTGATGGAGAACTTAGCCAGCTGAGGAATTGAACTCACGACGCCTGGGTGGGACCCAGATGCGATGCAAACTCAGCCAGTGACCGATCGAAATCTATGTATTTGCAGTTAGACCCAATAAAAGTGAATGGGTGCAAATAATGCAATTTGAATAGAATGTCTAATGGCTAGTTCAGTGGATTGATTGAAACTATACTCGACTCTGTGCGCTACTCTCGAAATGGAAGGTCGTTGTGCAGCTGTGACCTTCTGTCTCCGCTGGATGCCCGGTTACTGTACTTGCGACTTGTTTGATGTGACGGGCCCGACCATTTCGCCGGTGGCTGTACTTGTGTAATGGTCTAATAAATGATTTGTGTCTACCGATATATTAATCACATATTAATTTATGGGTTGTTCGATGTGGACGTATAAAGATGGTTCGTTCATTTTTTGATTTGCATTCCTATGAATACTGTAGCGGTGTGCAGTTCATACAGGTTGAAAAGCTGTTCCTACCCTAAGATAAACGAACCATATATATATTTTTTTTAATATATTTTTCCATGAAAATGTACACCGGTATTTTAATGGAACGTGCTCCAAAGAACAAGCGTAGAAAAATGTGTACACGGTTGACATTCATTAAACCAAGCTACAACTAAAACGACTTTTGAACAAAGAAACTTGCGATATTTCTCTATAAAAGTATTTAACATCCTCTAGCAATATAAACCATTACAAAAGAAGTATTAAGACATGGATTATGGACACGGGAAGGAAGAATAAAGATATGATGTTGCAACCGAACAGAGATTAACGCGCATGGTATGTTTTCTTCTAGATTTTAGAACTTTTATTAATTTATTGCTTTATAACTCTCCTCTAGTAATATTTTAACATAATTACGAAAACTTACTTAAAAAATTAACAAATTTACAAAAAACTTGAACTAATTTATAATCCATACATAAAACCATGCACAATGTCACCTTAGAACGGGGTACCCCAGTAAGGTCACATTTTTTGCGACTTTTGTGATAAATAAATAATAATATATGTATAGCATGAGAACTTATCGTTTTTACGACTCGTTCTTGTGATTTTTTAAAAGTTTTAATTGACGGACCATTGTCCAACTCCACAAAATACATAGCAGGTAATGAGATAAACACTAGCTTCGGGAAAATAACAGCACTACGTACTACATGAATGAAGCAAAGACAAAGCCTGAACAAGTTTTGGTAGAGTTCATGATTTTAGGCATTCTAAATGATATTTTCCGAAGTTTATTTTCGTAAAGCGTGACATAAATCATTTAGACTGGTACCAAAAATTTGAAGGCTCTGGCTTGAGTTAACAAGTCTCACATTCTGGAGAGTGGAGAAATGGTACCCATAATTAGTAATATTGATTGAGGAAAAACAATTCATTGTTTCGAGTTTACGGCAAGGAATGTTGAAAAGACAAATGAGTTAAAAGTCCTTCCCACGTTTTTCTAATGAATAAATATTTATGGTTTATTCAATTTCACCATAAAAGTAATCGCGTCTTTCTTGCAGACTTTTGTGTTTCCTCTCTCCTACAATATGCATCTAGTGTAAGACAAGACCTGGGTTCATTACTTCCTTTTCCTAAACTAACCCTCGGCATAGCATCTCCAAATATTACAGGCCCTGAAGGGCGTGCCCTTTTTTCAAGATATTCTGAATTTTAGCCTTGAAATCGGCTTATTTTTCTTAATTCACATATTAATTCACTTCAACTAAATATTTCATTTGAATACATTTTTTCAATATATGTTATATATATACAATTACTTTCAAATGAATAAGAAATGTTGTTTATAAACCCGCCATTTAATGTATAAACATCAAAATTTCATATATATACTCGTATATATATATTTTTAACATTATTTTTGCATCTTTAATTAATTAATACCTTTACTTTGTAATTTGTCTATTCTTACGTTATTTTTTTCTATGTTTATTATTTGTCTGCTATTATTATTTTTTTTTTTACTTTAATTTGTATCCTGATGAGGGAAGCTTCGCTTCTGAAACATGTTGATATTTATATATTAAACAGTGATTTATACAAAACATTTCTCATTAATTTGAATAAATTTTATTTCATTATTTCACTAATCATCTAAATTTAGCGATCCATAAAACAATCGACATTTAGAAATGGACATCGTGATTATGCTCATCTCAACTAGTTTCGTTCCTTCGATTTCCCACCAGACTGCAGTTGACCCATTTTTTGACTTCACTTTCAATGTGGTGACACCTCGAAACCACAATAATGTAATGATTCTCGTAATGAATTATTTTTATTATTATTATGGCGATGCGGTGACCTCACGTTATTGTTAAATACCTGGGCGGATCTCGGTACAATGAACGTAACGCAATGCTTATAAAAAGAAAATACATATTTATTCTATCTATGTAACATCTTGAATACATTTACAAGGTACGTGTCATTTAGCAGTATGATAAAACATCTTATTTATTATTATGAACTCTCATGCTTCTGCCGAGGTCTATGTCCAGTGGCTTTACGATAAACTTCCGGACCTCGGGCATGTTTGATAACAGGGCCATGCCCCTCCACAAGAAGTGTGAATAGTTTACGTATCTCTCGTCTTAGGTCAATATGTGATAAGTACGATAGTGATAATTTTGTGTTAAGTATTTATTTCAAGTATGTGCCTCAAACCATTCTCCTGCGAAGTATCGTATTTTACCTAAGACTCTACATACGTTAACCTCTTGAGTCTTTTGACAATAAATGATATTTTTTCTTAAGGCGATGCAATGGGAAGTAATGCAAAATCATGTGTTTTCGGTTTGAGAATTTGATGACCTTGAAATATCATAGATGATTTATTTAAATGCTGCAAGTGGAACACACCTTGGCCTTTCGTTTAACCGAGAACTTTTTTGGTGTGACTTTTTATAAACATAGAAAAAAATAAAGTATCAGACATTAAAAAAATATTTAAAGCGCAAAATCTCCTACTTACGAACCCCTTTTCGTAAGTAGGAGATAAATAAATAAATAAGCATTATGGGGGACGACTTTAAATTAAATTAAAAACGATCAATTTACGCTGGAACTTAAATTTTCCGTACACAATTTAAAATATCGGCCCGAAAAAACTTTTTATTTTTAAACGTTTTGTTTTTAAATTTTTATTTACGTAATAATTTTTACGTAGTAAATATGACGATTTAAAAAAATATATATATACGATGAACCCGTAAATAATTTTCCAAATTGTATCTAAAATTATTAAACAAAAAATTTTCATGTCCTATACTTCATAATTTAAAACAAAAATAAATAAAATACTTCTCATTCACACTAGATATTTAGTGAACCTTTAATTACAAAAATGTATCATTCAGTTTGGATGGGTATTTTGGCCTCAAATCCAAAATTAAGTTATGTATGAAACAGGCAGCGCAGCCGTTCCTCTTAAATGTGAATTGTAAACTTTTAAATGACAATAAATAGCGTGTTTTTTCTCTTTCTGACACAGTATATATCATACACATTACTCTGGTATCAAAATGAGATAACAGGGATAATCGGGATAGGAGAAATATCTCCCCTAAAGACTCTACGGCTATTTGTTTTCTGGGAGAAATATCTCCCAAAGAGACTCGATGGATCAAAGTATGTACCTGACTTTTTTAACCAGTGATTCCTGAGCATTTTGGAGTAAAAAATGTAGATAGTATTTTTGTGTTTTTTTTCCCACTTAAGAACATAAATAATAGTAAGTATTAGACATTTAGGGTCATGGGCGGTTACTCCGCTATGTGGCCAATGGCGAAATTTGATATATTATTGTTTTTTAAATTTAAAATTTAAATTTTTTTTTTTTTTTTACCGGTTATAGTTTTTACTCCAAATGAGGTCAGGAATCACTGGTTAAAGATTGTCAGGTACGTCCCTTAACACCCTGTATATTATTTCCATATCAATGTCAGGACAGCGAACCTTGGAGCATAACGTGCCTAAAATATTCAACACGTCAACCAGTCAGTGGCCGAGTTGGCATCGCGTCTGGGTCCCATCAAGGCGTCGTGAGTTCAATTCTAAATGCAACATATTCCGTTTACTGTGATGGTAGGATGACATTTTCAAATATTGTCAGGTTATTCGTAACTCGGAAATGTTTGTATTTATTAAAAAAAAATTAAGGAATAAAAATTTTAACAAGCAATATTAAAAAATAGGAATAATAATAAAAATAGTCAGATTTGAAAAAAATGGATCCTAAATAGAAACATCTTATATCAATCTGTAGTTAGTATGTGCGGCGTGTATACTGTAATAATATATTAATTCCTTTAGATGTATGTGTCAATACTAATATGTATAAATGTAATTAATGTAATAATCTGTAATTATTCATTTGTTACTGAAAATTCCGCTGACAAGCTTACTTATTTGTATTATCGAAGAAAGCAATCACTTTGTGGCTTAACATTATAATTTAAATTAAAGAAACTTTTTGTTTTTAGCAACTTTATTTTATTTATATTTATGCATAATCAACCGGTTTCGGTTGAACTCAACCTTCATCAGGAACATGTACATATTTATAGTTTCGAGCGCTTGTGAATGACACGAATTTGTCAAAACCGCTAGCAAATACATAAAATGAAGTAACAAATGTACATAGTGGATAAAACTCTTCAAAACAAAATGTGTAGAAAAGAACAATACAATGAGAATGGGCGATCTTCTTTGCATTGTTCGCTTCTCAGAAAATGTTTATACTTAGTTTAGGAACGGGTAGAGTTAACTATTCAATCAGTTAGTTAATCGTTTCTGAACCAGTCAGATATGAAGCCAGGAGGAAGTAGGCATTATTGGATATATATTATTTTTTCTCTGAACTCTTATTCCAACCTTCCTTAACTCCAGAAGGTTTTTTTTTATCTTCAGACCTTTGACGACTTATTTCATTTTCTCTATACTCTTTTGACACTTATTTTTCGCCCATCCACTCTATGTTTCTGAAGTCTAAAGTAATAATAATAATAATATCTTTATTTTAATTAAGTTTAACTATAACTAAAATACACGTATAATAAAGTGTACAGTGGTTTATAAAGAAGATATATAAAATAGGAAAATAGAAAATAATATAATAACAATAGGTAATATGTAAAGATAATGCATAGTTATGAGTTGAAGTTTCACATAGCCTGTTTTGAGACAGTAATTTTGCATATTATTTTATAATACCTATGAATATATGTACACTTATATTAAGATATGTCACGTAAATGGTTAAATCGATGACTTCAAAATTGGGTGAGTACACCGGTAAATGCCCTATCATTACTTTTAATCAAACTTTTTACATTGTGTTTGTTTTTTTTTTTGTGATTCAGATTTTTTGTTGCTAAGTGAAAGAATGTTGTAAATTCTTATCGCAAAGTACTTCAAATTTCGTCATTCGCTTTTTTTGTTGCTGTCCTGACGGGGGCCTCTTTGAGGCCTGGGGGATCGCTACGCCACTGTGTGATGCATATCATATTTTGCGCACACTGAAGGGTTAAAGCAACAGGAAAATGCTGTATTTAACCAGGTCTCTGAAAAGCCAGGTTGTGGAAAGGAAGGGATCCTAAGATCTGTACACTGTAAGATCTAAGGTCTAACGACTGATAAACTACAAAAATAAAGAAGTTGAACGCATGACTTGCTTTGGAGACGTCTAAAGGATTCTCTGCACGTGTTTTCCTTAATCTCCCTGCTTGCATCGTTTATACAATTTATACTAAGCATTTTTTACAACCCATGAATGACATATCGCCCTTGGGAGTCAAACTGGTAGTTTTCTCTACTTAGTTTTATTATTAAGGCGATCCACCGGCTAAAATTCCAACGAAATCTCGCGCTCCTTATGCAGGTGGCGACAAGGTTGAGATTCCCGCTTAACATCGGCCGCATTTGTCGATTTACGCAAAAAAACCATCACCAAAATGCGTGTTTTATTCTATTCTGTGAAGCTCAGACATAATTATTAAAATGTTTTACGGTCTTATTCTAAAAAAAACTTAATTTACCACAAAGAACAATACGACAATATCGGAAAAGGGGTTTGTAAGTAGGAGAGTTTGCGCTTTAAACATTTTTTAATGTCTGATACTTTATTTTTTTCTAGGCCTATAAAAAGACACCAAAAAAATGCACCGTTAAACGAAAGGCCAAGGTCTGTTCTATTTGCAGTATTGAATTAAATCATCTATGATATTTCTATATTCTCAAACCGAAAACATACGATTTTGCATTACTTCCCATTAATATTTTATTTGATTATACGTCCATCTGGGATTTTATATTGATTTTTAGAACAGAATATAATTTGCTATCGAAAATTATAAGTGCACTGAGTTAAACCATAAAGTAAAAAGTTATACAATATTTTTTAAACGTTTAACAGTGACATAAAATAGAAAACTAAAGCAATATTAATCCATTAATACTACATTACCCTCGCCGCAATAATTAATTGTAGGATTCATTAAAGTGCTGGTATAGATGACGCTTTATTTTATAAATGGAGTCAGTAGACATATCAACAATATCCCCAAACTTGTTGGCCAGACAGGCATCTTATTGGTTAGTAGTGTGACTGATAGTTGGTTGTCCGAGGGTTTGTAGGTTAATGAAGTGCCCACGACGGGCGATACGCCTGCACAATACACAACACGAGAGCATAACACAACCAATTACTAAAAAATATATTTTCATTAAAAGTAAAACCGAGTACTAAAAGAACTCATAAAACCTTAAATTCCATCTCACATACGATCTTTATTGTAATTGAGATAAGGTTGGATGTTCTGTCATCACTGCTTGTCATCATCTCTTGGATACAAACTAACTTTGAAAATACCAGGTTAATTAGGCACTCAAATACCTCTGACCTTCCCAGGCAGCAGAATTATCGAGTACTTTCGTAAAATTTCCACATTACATAGTCATTTAATTTTGAATGCAAAAATTATTCGTCTGCAGCTGTTGGAAGGGGGCCAAAACGTAATCTATTGACTCTATGCAGAGAATACTCAATCAGGTTAAACGGATCTCGCAATTTCAAGGGATATTGGGATTACAGACTGGTGGAATCTGATATGCATTCTTGATTTCCACATGGGAGAGTTCTTCTGTAACTGCATCTCTTACTAAATAACTCCAAGGTTACATCGCTGGAAGGAATATGGCATATATATGGCATATATATGAAGGAATATATGAGGTGATTTTTCACAAAAACGGCGCTATACAAATCATCCAACTATTAACTATTATTATAGCCTCTGCAAATGTTTTACACCGCCCTCGATTCTTAGCAATCTTTCTTCAGACCCCGGGCCTTCTCATCCTGCTCCATTCATCTTCCACCCAGATAGCCCACCTCTTGTTGGGTTGCTTCCAATTGTCACCCATTCGATTGTAGTCGAGAATTTCAATGTACCGTCATCTGACATTCTTTCTACTTGGCTCATTGTAACCTTTGGAATCTGAAATCTTTCGATCGTTTCACGAAGAATTGGATTTTCCAATTCATGATACGTTTCAATTCTGTATGTTTCATTTTCCTGCGTAGGTCTACAGTATTTTGCGTTCAAATACCGGAATTTTTTCCCTTTATTTTGGGTTAGGCATTATTTTCCTCATCCATACGTAATCTTTGGTGCTGGTTTCTTCTTTCGACCCCATCAGTCGTCTACAGGTGTAGAAGCATCTGCTTACAGTTATAATAGATACATTCCTGATGTGGAATGGGTGCCAGATGACGGCACATCAAAAACATGACCAAGTGGAGGCTCAGTTCCAGACCCAGGAATAGGATTGCAGTAGGATGGGACGGTCTGAAGACTCGTAATCAAATGACTGGGACCGTAGCCAGTTGTAGACAATTGTGTAGGGGACCGAATGCCGTCTTGGGATGTAGCCCGTGATAATGATGATATCGTATGCCTGGATGAGAAGAATACATTAGTATGTACATAAATTGCACTGATACTAGAATGCTAGAATCTCCACTGGCCATAATTCAGCCAACTAATTAAAACACCACTTTATCTGCTGGCTCTTCTGCCGAATCTTTCGGCGACAAGGCGTGACGGTGCTTTCATTATTACCCAACAACGTATGCGTAATAAGCCTCGCAACACGGATCTCTCGCGAATATTTGTTTCAGCGAAATTCCTCCAACCTCCTTACCCTACGATACATTACATATATGTATATTTGTTCTTCGTCGTCACGCATTTTAAGCACGTACTTGTCGAATAAGTTAAGTTAAATAAATAAATAAATTAGCAACGCTGAGACATGATAATAAACAACGGACCCAGCGGAGAATCTGTGAAACGTGCTGTAATTTGATGCCACCGCGGTGATTCAACGGTAAGAAGTAATAATTATCGACATTCAAAGAAAAGTATCAGTTGATTGGGGCTTATTACAAAATCATTGCATGTTCGTAGGAATTGAGCTTTTTTATTGAATTCGTTTAATTTGCGTGGCTCAATTTATGAGACCTTAATCACTTAATGGTCTAATCTTTTAACCTTCGCCATGCTGAGTTCAAATACTTCCCTTCACTCCCAAGATGACACGCCAGCTTTCCATTGGACTACTTGAGTTATTTAAACTTTATTCTTTAGAAAATATTTGGCCTCCGAGAACGCGTAGTCATCCTAGCGGACGACACGTCTTTCTCGTCTCATTCAAAGCGACTAAACCGTCTGAAATCGATCCATCTTAATATAAATTAGTTTAATTATAATTAATGCAATAATAGGGTGGTTAAGTTACATCAAATGGGGTAGCTAAAATATATTAGCTTATTCAATTGGGTTCTATAAAAAAATGTTTATACGAGTATGTAATACAAAATTGGTTGTTGGGCTATTTTTTTTTAAAGAACCCAACTTAACAACACATTATATATATACTATAATATATTAATTATTTGTTTTTATCACTTTGAATGACTTTTTTTTCCCCTACTGAACACACAAACGGAAATCCGTGTGTTATTGGCGTTCAAATGGACACTGTTTCTAAGCCAGATATCGTACTACAAACCCGTGCTGATTTCGGGATGGCATAGTCATCAACTGCACACGCAAACGGAAATACGCTTTGCATCTCAAACCCGTGCGTTATTGGCGTTCAACTGGACACAGTTTTGGAAACAGATATCGTACAACAAACGAACAAACCCGTGCTGATTTCGGGATGGCATAGTCATCAACTGCACACGCAAACGGAAATACGATTTGCATCTCAAACCCGTGCGTTATTGGCGTTCAACTGGACACAGTTTTGGAAACAGATATCGTACAACAAACGAACAAACCCGTGCTGATTTCGGGACGGCATAAATAAACGACCGGGTCAACCAACACCTTCCTTCAATGTCCTAGTACCGCGTCTTCTTACATTTAATAGAGTATTATTTAATAATTAAGGAGTGTATTGTACTTAATAAATCAAGCATTAATAATAGTCATTTCAATACCTCAGTCAATACGCTTTGTTCAGTTTTTTTTTCCAATTTTTACCCGGAAGGACTAATTTTTCGCAAAGATTATTCGAGTACTATACTCTTTTTTTAAGTAGACTAAATTTGCTACTATTTGTAACCAAAACTGTTTCAAATTTAGTCTACTTTAAAAAAATGAATAGCCTTTTCCGAAAAATTTGTCCCTCGGGGTTAAAATTGATTGTAAAAAAAAAAGGAAATGAGAAACTATGAAAAAGATACCAAATTTTAGACAGGTGTATCTTGGACACTATTGAGACTAAAGATACCGTTTTGGTTTCAAATTGTAGAAAATTAATTACATAGTATGATTACCCATCATAATATACAGGCCAAATGGGTAGAGCCTTCCAAACCAGAATAAGAGAACATTTTTCAAGCTTAATAAAAATGAGTTGTCGAACGTGGCTAACTATTTACTAGACAATCACCATTTGTTCCATAAATACGAGGTGTGTTAAAAAGAAAAGGTGAATTTTGAATTTTCGCGGGCTGTGTACATTCGGTTATCGATTTTTTTTTTGTTATGTTCGTACACATATGTTTATCATATGTTAGCATTATCAGCCATTTTGGAATAGTGGTTTGTTTTTGACAACTGGAAAGGTTAGTCACGTTTTTGTGTGTTCTTCGATTTTTTACTTTAGGTTCGTTTTCCGGGGCATCATCAGTCCGATTGAAGTGAAATTTTAGATTTGCTTTGTTTATGTCCTTATCAGCATTTCTTCAAAAAATCCAAAAATCGATGTTTTTCGATTTTTTACTAAAATAATAAAAATAAAAAATCGAAGAACACACAAAACATGACTAACCTTTCCAGTTGTCAAAAACAAACCACTAATCCAAAATGGCTGATAATGCTAACATATGATAAACATATGTTTACCAACATTAAAAAAAATCGATAATCGAATGTACACAGCCCGCGAAAATCAAAAATTCACCTTTTCTTTTGAACACACCTCGTATACAGATGTTTCAATATTACATGTTGGAAATAAGGGTAAAAATTAGACAAATTAGAATCATTAGAAATCAATAGACTAATAAGCAAAATACAAGAAAAGTACGCAATGAATAGTCAATTGGAGAAAATGGCTGATTCTCCTCTAGTATATCCGTTGTTGTTTAACGTTACTTGTATGCATTAATGGTATACATGAATGTAAATAGGAAATACATAATAAAGTACGAGAGTAAAATGCAACTGGGATTTTCGTCGCACACAACTAAGGCGAATTCCAAGAAGGACATTACCCCGATGTGTACCTACGTTATAAAATAGTTTACAAATCGACCTATTCAAATGTACCTGGTTATGTAACTACAGGATAGATACTACTATAAAACTCATTTTCGCAAACAAGACGACGGCCTCCATGGGGTCGAGAGGTTAGGCTCCCCACTACGAATCCTAAGGTCGCGGGTTCAAATCCCGGCGTGCGCAAGTAAATTTTATTTAATTAATTTGTGTTGTTTCACAATTAATTCATTTAAAAATAATATATAGTATGTTTGCACACGTTCCAGAGTGTAAGATACTCTCAGTATCGTCCTGGTGAAAGACCACCATTCAGAATTGAAACGTTGCTTGAAATGGCTTTTAGCCTTGTTTGGTGACCAGATCTGAATAGCCAGGTATTTCCCCACCTTCCCCTTCCCCTCTCCAATATCTTCAGCCTCACAACATTCCCCAATTGGGAATGCCATAGTCTCACTGGCTCCAGTCGGTTGGTAGTAGTTGGGACTCTTGTGCGGTATTCATATAAAAAAACAGACGGAAATCACGGGGAAAAAACAAAACCAGAAATAACCATCTGTTTAAATATAAGCGACACGATAGACATTTTTTTAAACCCACGGATTCAGTAAACAAACAAAATTTAATCTGTCTTCCAAAAGGTAATAAACCAACCCGAAAGTAGTTTTAACTATAATTGTAAAGCCGTTCCGTCAGCAATAAAACAAACTTCAAATGTACAATATTAGAAAGCAATGGGACTCACCCCTAAAATAGATGCTATATATATATATATACCATAGATTTAGTTTGTATCAGTCCCGTGATAAGATGTTTAGTTACAAAGGTTTTTTTAATAAAATAAAATCATATTAACATGAAATTCCACCATGAATCGACAGTTTCAAAATTAGATATAGATTAATAAATAAGCTAGGGAACGTTCAGTTGCCATCGGGGAGGGAACAATATTGTCTTATGCTTTCAGATTAATTAGGTACCCTCATCCCATTTATTTTACTTGAATAGGATTATTATTATTCCGCATTCCACGTGCCTGCTCGACTAATTAAAATACCAACTGGTATTCTCGTGGGAGTTATTCATTATTTGACCAACGGAAATTAATTAAAAATGTCCCTAAAAATTCTCATTAGGGAGTAAAGCGTCATTAGATTAATTATTTTTGTCAGTTTGTCGCCACGTGCTCCTATGGTACATTCACGTTTTCAACCTTTGAATATGTCCAGACGCCCGGGGAAGACATGGCACGATCAAGTGAATCAAATACTTGAGTCGGGCCATGTCAGAAGTCGGAATAATAGAAGAGAATGTATGAGACGATGTATGAATGTGAATGAAGCAAGAAGCGTATGCCAAGATCGAGTTGTTTGGCGGTCCGTCCTCTCTGCCTACCCCTGCGGGGAAACGGCGTGATGGTTAGTTAGTTAGTTAGAATATTTCCAGTGGGAGCTTCTTACTTGAAATATTTAACAGTAACAGGTGACGTTTTATCTTCAATTCAAAAACTTTCACATGTCGCCGCTGGCTACAACTGAGTAAAATGGTATTTTACTCAAAATTACCTCAGGAATTGCTTGTTAAAGTTTGTCGGTTGGTTATACAGAGCAAATAATACATAGAGATGCCCTAACACTCAAGCGGACGAAACCAAAATAAGAGGGGCGGGTCGCGAGCTGGGCATGCCTCCAACATTAGCAAAACAGCAACTAAGTAAAAAGTTTCGGCTTATTTATACAATAACCGAATTTATTGTTATGGTATTTAGTTTGACCCTTTTTATAAATGTTTTGTATTTTGCTCACCGCTGTCAAAATGACGCGAAACAAACGTGAACGGCACTGTGCTGAGCTAGTTCCAAAATGGATGTCACGTGACCTTTGCCTCCAGCCGCCGAAATCGTGCTTGGGGCAAGTCTATTAATTCTGACGTCAGTGGTTGGGTACGTCCCGTCACACCCTGGATATAATTATTATTATAACTATTATTATATATTTTTACATGGATCTCAATTTGCATTGCTTTTATATTTTATAGATATAGATTTGATTTTATATTTTGTTGTACCTTTATTATTTACAAATCTCTAGAGTTTGTTATTGTCCCTCACTTAATTGAGGAAATCTTTCGTGTCCGAGAACTCCACTGGGTCTCTAAATTTAACAAACGCTTAATGAGAATTTTACACAACACTCGAAGACGTGCAAAGTGAGGATACACGACCTTGTGTCGGCCAAAACGCAAAAAAAATCCATCATCGTTAATCAACTAGTTTGTTCCCAAACAAACTCGAAAATACCCGGTGCAAAACCAATTGTATGGAGTCATTAATGTTCTTTATGTATGGGTAATAAAAAAAAATAGCTCGCAAAAAAGTGTTATTGGAAAATGTACTACCGGCTGGCACAAAATTACTTACTCTTGGCACTGTAATCGTTAATATCAGTTTGTTGTTTTTTTTGACTTTAATCTCAAAAAGTGGTATAAATATTCATAAGTATAAGTTTTCAAACATATTTAAAATATCTATCAGTTTGAAAATGTCCAATTCATGGTGGAATTCCTTACTAAAATGTTTTTTTTTTATTATTAAACTTTTGTTGCAAAATTGTAACTTTTTCCACTTATTTGTTTTTGACCAGACCGGTTTCACCCTATCACAGGCATCGTCAGGCTGGCACAATTAAAACTAAATCTATGGTATATATAGCATCGGGAAATAAACCAACCCGAAAGTAGTTTTTAAAAACATAATAGTAAACAGTACCGTCAGCAATAAAACAAATTTCAAGTCATAAATAGATACAATATTAGAAACCAGGGGGACTCACTCGTGACATCGATGCTATATGTCTTTGTAATCATTATAAAGATAGCTGCCAATAATATGGGATAAAAAATAGAAAATAATATTGACATGTCTTGAATTTGAGATATGATATCGATGAAGATGAAATAAATTGAACTGGTCTCATTAGCTAAGTTGGTTAAGCGGTTGCCCCGGATAGGCAGAGGTCCTGGGTTCGAGTCCCAGATGCGACTGAAATCTTTATATTTTCTGTCGTTTTTTCCGTTTTCATGTTTCATTTAGGTTATGTTAATATTATTTTCTACGATGATTTCGAACTTTAATACGAGGCTAACGCTTTGTCTAAATTCTCTTATTTTTAAGGTTCGGGAACGTTGAAAAATAAATACTTATGTGTTACTTGTTAATAGGGGATTTAATTAAATGTTTTCATTGTCAAGACTTGAAAAAAGAGACATCTGCTTCAAAATAAAAATAAAAATGAGGTTGTTCTACCTCCGTAGAACATGAATACAAATACCATGTAAGAACGAGATATGCAAACCTACCTGCCGTAAGTTACTTATTGTTAGAAGTTAAACCTAATTATAATACCGTAATATAATACGTATAAAGTAAATGCTAAATCTTAAGTGTTTACAAATAAAACATCTACAGATAATATTTTTATCTACATTGTAATCAAGTAAATATGTAAAATGATAGATTTATTACAATCAAACTGAATATACTCAGTTTTGTAAGACTTGTATAAAATACAATTGTGAAAAAAAATAACCTGAATTTTTTTAGTATTTATTATTCCCCTCCTTCTGATTCGTGCTTTTTATTCCTCTAAATTTATTAAATAAAATGATCTTATTGCATAATCTACATTATATATGACGGCCTACATGGTCGAGGGGTAAGGCTGTTGACTCCCATTCCGAAGGTCGCGGGTTCAAATCCCGGCGTGCGCAAGTAAATTTTATTTAATTAGTTTCTGCTGTTTCGCAATTAATTAATTAATTTAAAAATAATATATAGTATATTTTCTCACGTTCCAGAGTGGAAGATACTCTCATTATCGCCTTGGCGAAAGACCACTATTCAGAATTGAAACGTTGCTTGAAATGGCTTTTAGCCTTGTTTGGTGACCAGATCTGAATAGCCAGGTATTTCCCTACCTTCCTCTTCCGCTTCTCCTTCCCCTCCCCAACACCTTTAGCCTCACAACATTCCCCAATTGGGAATGCCATAGTCTCACTGGCTTCAGAAGGTTGGGAGCAGTGCGGTATTCATATAAAAAAATATCACTAATAACTGTTGTTAAAAAAAAGTCGAATTAAGAGGAACGGCTACGCCGCCTGTTTCATACATAACTTAATTTTGATATCAGGCCAAAATACCAATCCAAACTGAATGATATATTTTTTTTTCATTAAAGGTTTAGTAAATATCTAGTATGGATGAGGAGTATTTTATTTATTTTTGTTTTAAATTATGAAATATATGCCACGAAAAAAAAATCAATTTTCATCATTTTAGAGGCAACTTGGAAAATTATGTGCGGGTTTACTGTATTTTTTTAAAATAATTATCATGTTTGCTATGTAAATATGATTACGTAAATAAAAAATACACCTTTTACACTCCCTTGTCCCGACTGTTGACGTGACCTGACTTAGCATTTAACTATCTACAAATATGTAACGGGTTGTGTAAATATTCAGATTTGAGGGATAAAATTTAAAGACGGAAAAAATATCTTGCTTGTTACGTTTGATGACATTACAAGAATCGCTTATGTTTTTTGTACGGAATATTTTAAATAAATAAATCCTCTTTCCGGGGTCAGCCGATACTGTTATGTACTCCGCTATACAAATACTGCCATGTTAGTAACAAGCAACTAGATTCGAGTATTATTTGCAAAAGAAAATCGATAACCAGCAAATTGGACGTTTCATACACGTGTTATGTTTCAAGATGAGAAGACACAATGGAGCTCGAAGGCCTAGAGGTTAAAGCACCTGTACTATGTTACATTAATGCTTCGAGTATTTGATCGACTCCTGTCAAAGCTTTTTTCTCAGAAGAAGCTTGTTCGAATTTAGATTTGTTTTTTTTTGTTATACTGAATAGACTTGTTCAAATTTTAAGGCATTTCTGTATTGCGATTGGTATGATGGGAATATTTTAGGAATTGTTTTATTGTCCATTGTTATTTTCAATTAATTGCCCATCAGCAGTTTGATGGATGTTCACCAGATATGAAAGTTTACGAATTTTATTTATTTGTACTGTTTTTTTATGGGGATTTTATTAAGCCATTAGAAAGTTTTTTCTAACATTATTGATTAATTAATATTCGTGCAGTTTTTTCGACCTTAGAAATCTGCAAATAAAATGCTGATATGAATATTTAAAAAATATTGTAGCCAGCTATACATTTTTCCATCATTCTTTATACATAAAAATCAATGTTTGTCCATCTGTCTGTCCTCGATTTTCTACAAAATTAGTCAACCGATTTCGCTAAAAATAGCACGGTTTGTTCTTATTAGTGACGGGAAGGTTTAGGGAGTTTAAAATGGAGGATAATATTGACAAAGTTTTGAATTTGAGATATGATATCGATGAAAATGACGTAAATTGAACTGGTCTCATTAGCTAAGTTGGTAAAGCGGTTGTCCCCGAAAGACAGAGGTTCTGGGTTCGAGTCCCAGATGCGACAGATATATTTTTGTTTTCTGTTGTTTTTTCGATTTCATGTTTCATTTAGGTTATGTTAATATTTTCTTCTTCATTGTTTAAATATTACAATGAGGTTTTTAAACTTTAATAAATAATTAAAAAATAAAAATTTATTTTATCATGTATGTATTTTTTTTATCTATTTCGTATGAATTTTATCTGAATTTGATCATGAATAATATTATTTTGAGCAATGTTGCTTTTGCAGTAATTGCTGTCGCCATATACGAAGTGTTGCAAGACTTCTGTCATTTAATTGCATAAAATTCACGTGAATTGTATAATCTAATCATTTAATCCATCATTCAATAAATTCCCTTTAGCTACGAACGTAGGTAATATACTGATATTAAAACGTTAACAACTATTCGTTTT
Source organism: Halesus radiatus (assembly GCA_022606495.2). Classification (NCBI taxonomy): domain Eukaryota; kingdom Metazoa; phylum Arthropoda; class Insecta; order Trichoptera; family Limnephilidae; genus Halesus; species Halesus radiatus. Next base: position 30,885 of record JAHDVE020008947.1, on the reverse strand, counting down.
GAAATTCACGTCTATTAATATGGTTGGTGCTTTATTTACTTGCGTGGTTTTTGAGAAAATGTTTAAGAAATATATCAATTGAAGATTTAGGTATATATATAAAATGATTAGAAGGAACATGAAGTTTATGTAGCATTACACTAGGTCACGTGTTCTAATACCCGTTTATAATAATAATGGTTTTTATTCAAAAAGTGTGGAGATTAGTGCAATCCCACACATAGAGAGTATGCCTACCTCGCAGAGCAAATTACACATAGATATGCCTTAATGCGCAAGGGAAAGAAACCAAAATAGGAAGGCGGGGGCGAGCTAGGCATGCCGCCAATTCAAGTAAAGCGGCAACTAAGTAAAAAGGTTCGGCTTGTTTACAAAAACCGAATATTTTGATAGAATATTTATTTTGACCATTTATATAAATGTTTCGTAATTTGCTTACCGCAGTCAAAATCACGCGTTTAAACGTAGACGGCAGTGAACCAAAACTGGTACCAAAATGGGTGTTACTTGACCTTTGCCTCCAGCCGTCCAAGTCGTATTTAAAGCAAGTCTATTAATTCGGACGTCAGTGGCTTACCTAGAATTTGTAATTTTTTTTTAGAGAAATACTATTATTTCCAGGTTTACGATAACCCGACTTTATTTTCTCCATACGCCCAACATTAAACACTGTAATTGTAGCTTGTACAACGTTGGACGAATTATCTTTGCAGAGTATTGAACACGCCGCCCCTGGATGTGAACCACCAATGCTTTTTACCACTCGACCACAATTTATTTAATCTTTTTGACTTCCCAAAACGATAATACTCTGCGTACCTACTGCTTTTAAAATATTCAAAGCTCTCCCTCTAGCAAATCAAAAAAACTTCCCATATCTTTAAAAACTGTCCACTTACGAATATTCCACAGTCCCAAAAATATCTTAAATTCTACAGTATTTTCAAACTTTTTTTTTATTGGTTCCCAGAATTTTAGTTCATTTTTCTTCACCTTGGGGTTCGGAACGGCAAACATAATTAAACATTTCGCATACATTTTTGGAAAAAAAAAGTTTTGTTTATATTTGCTAGAGATTTTATTTGTACGAAGTAAATACACGCTTTTACCGTACAAGTGTACCTCTACAAGTCTAGATTACCGGGTGCATGTTTCCACGAATCATCGCTTGGCCCCACGCATCCTCGTCTCTCATTTTAGACAATTCCATACTTATTTGCTAAGCTACGGATTTTCTTTACTCTGTGGTTTTTTGCGGTTCATCCAGACGCAGACGCCTTGAACGGGCTGTATATTATGTACATAGCACATGAGTGCACTCATGCAGAGCAAACAAATAAACATGTTATGATGTAACGTTGACTAACCTTCTTATCAACTCAAGAAGTTCCTACTTCTGCCTGTTTACCATTGGTGGCGCCATAATTAGTAGGCAAACAACCGCATCGCTTTGTTCATACTTCTATCATTAATGAAACACTTTGCTAACCGAAACATCTGTTTCCGAAACCTTTTAGGAATCGAATGATATTTTGATTGAACAAAGAAAAATGAACTAAGACCACTTAGGATGTCTTATCGACCTTTTTCAATGTCACCTTTCGCAAACAAATTACGGAGCAAACTCGCCTACATAGTTTAGCAAACAAATATACAAGTGATATCGACATTTTTGTATGACAAATTCAATGTCTAAAACTCACCCCATCAATTCTTTAATGTCAAAATGTTGCTTCTGATAACTTGAGACCACTTTTTTGTTACATCTAATTTGTAAACCACTGTGACGATACTGTTGTATGAAGCTATCACCTTGTGTGGTATCCATTATAATTAAATTACACAATAAACTTTGTTTTAAACTTTTTTTTACGCCGACCTGTTTCGGAACAACTAAACAACTTAATTGGAAATTAAAAAATCTCTATAAAAATCCTATCTTACAGCCCTATTTTAAATGTTTTCTTTTCATCCCTCCCTCAATCTATATATCTTCCCCCACTCTTTACTGATCCTCAGTCACGCCCCCACCCCCACTTTGACGCCTAATATAATATGTTCTGTCATAATTTTGAAGTACTGTTAAGTTAGTATGTATTTTACCTTGACGGTGGAACGGTTGTTCCGAAACCGTCGGAGTAAAAAGTGTTTATTGTTTCTTTTAATCATTGTAATACTAATTACTGTAATTGATTATTATTGTATACGACCATTTTTTTAGTGCTAACACGTGTATGTAAGTAAAGATTTCTCCTTTCTTCAAAAGATGTATATCCAGTTTTTTATTACTAACACTTGTTTCAAAAGTGTAACTATCTTATATAATGTAAAAGCCCCATGTTCGTATAAAATAGTAAATAAATAAATTAATAGACGTATCAATGGACCATTTGGATGTAAAAGACTGGAAAAGTTAAGTTAAAAGCTAGAGGAAAGGTTTAGACTTAAAAACGACGAAGACTTTAACGATCAGCACCTAAAATACATATTTTGCAGGTTGTTAACTCAAAAAATACTTCGAATGATTTATCTATAAATTTTATGCGAGTAATTGGGTAAACGTATAAGGTTTTAAAATACAATAATCCTAGTACTGTAATATTTTAAATTCTATATGAAATGCGCATTGGAATATTAGGTAAATCGTTCAAAATTGCTTTCACTGGTTTTCAAACTCCACCTATTTTAAGATATTTTGGGATGTATTTCTTACCTGTAGAATTTATAGATAAATCATTTGTGGTATTGCTTGAGTTGGCAAATTGTTATGTTTGTTAATCGATGTCCACAATTTGGATGTTTTAATTAATCGATGTCCACAATTTGGATGTTTTAATTAATCGATGTCCACAATTTGGATGTTTTAATTAATCGATGTCCACAATTTGGATGTTTTAATTAATCGATGTCCACAATTTGGATGTTTTAATTAATCGATGTCCACAATTTGAATGTTTTAATTAATCGATGTCCATAATTTGGATGTTTTAAAAACAACAACCAAAAACGGACGATAATTTGACTTTAATTTTTGTTGTCTACAAAAACTAACAAAACATCCGTCCCATATTTACCGAAAAAAATATTCAACAAATCTTGAAAACAAAGCTTATTAACACAAATTAACGGTAATTAGAATGATTAGATTTTTCGGACATGAAACGTGTATTCATTTCGATTCTGCACATCGCTACAGTATGTAATTCTCATTATGTAAACTGTTTGGGAACTTGTTTATTCGTGCTCAGTGGTCTTACTTTACTTGGAATTATATCACATCTCGAACAACGGTGTATTTTCTTCAAAATTTGATGTTCTGCAATGAATTTTGAGCACCTGTTATTTATTTATTCACGCCCAGGAGGATTTAACATGTTGATTTATTTATCACATAACTATAACTATACAAAGGAGTATAATAATATAGTACATATAATAATAATTAAAGTGTAAAACAAGTTAGTAGTTACAGCGTAATGAATAACAGTTTTACCTGTGGTTACATTATAACTGCAGGTTGTACAAAAGAGTAAAACAAGTGGCTTAGTGCATAATATAATAACATAAGTATAAAAGAAGTAAGAAGGTAGAGACTATGTAAGTAGCTAGTTACAGCGCAATGGGTGGGTAATACCTTTATAATTATGAAAACAGTTGTAAAGCGTGTTTATAATACAGCAAACCTTTAGTATGCCCGATTGGGTGTTTTATAGAAAAACAACATAATGAATACAACGATAAAAAGGGGCAGATGAAAAAACTTAATATATTTAATAAAAACATTTAAATAAACAAACCTACATTATTTTCTGCTGTACATCTTTACCATACCCTTTCCACACTTAAATGTTTAAAAAAATCGCGTCAATGTCATTTGGTATGGTGTGTTTTTTTCTGTATGAGGTGGACATCATATTACAAATATGCATGTTTGAGGGTCAGCACTAAAAAATGACCGTAAAATCACTTTGCAGGTTGCTAACTCAAGCAATACCATATATGATTTATCTGTAAATTCTATATGGGTAACTAGGAAAATGTATAAGGTTTCAAAAGACAAAAATCCTTCAATTCTATGAAATACATCCCAAAATGTCTGAAAATGGGTGCAGTTTGAAAACCAGTGAAAGCAACTTTGAAGGTTTTATCTAAAATTCCAGTACGTATTTCATATGGAATAAAAAGATTACAGTTCGTGGACTATTGTCTTTTGAAACCATATATATTTTCCTAATTATCCGTATAGAATTTATAGATCATTCATTTGTAGTATTTCTTGAGTTTGGGTGTGATGACCATTAGCATGATTAACTCCTTTGTTTCTTGACATCTCCGTCCCTTGCATATTTTAGTTATCGCATGTTAATAAATTAGATTTAAGGGTATTATAATATAGTATGGTGGAAACAGATTTTTAACCCATCGTATTTATTTAGTGCTGTATTATTCCTCTCGCGCTGCCTTGCTGCTTTTCAATGCTACCCGGTGCCCCGAGTTGACCGCCCCCTGCATTTTTCAATCGCCTCCGAGGGGGGGGGGGCTATATCGCCCTCGTTCGAAATCACTTTATGACACCTAGCATCATCAGCAATATCCGGCACAGTCATATTACTATATCTGAACACCTTCCAAGATGTCTGGAATTTCTCGATCCCAATATCTGTAAAAATTGTTTTATTTTTTAAATATAGCTTTCAGAACAAATGATAATATAGGAACAAGCCTAAAAAACTTAAAAATTAAAAATCCTTAAATTAATAATAGTGGCATATATGAATTAAAATTTGACCACCACGACTGCAACGCCACCCATATATAGGAAAGACGGGAAGGGCTTTCCCAACTAGATTCAAAGAACATATACGATGTTATAATAATAAAAGCAATTTTTCCAAAATTCGCAGAACATCTCTTCCTGAATAATATCACGTCTTGCTTGACGAGTCTAAACCCTTATATATATATATAGAAATAAAGGGTCTTAGATTAAATTTACTTGAACATTTGGAAATTAATAAACGAACGAATGATCGTAATATAAGATTATTTATTCACCACTTCTCAATATGTTCACATTACCAAAACAATATAACACATTTAAATAAATCAATTAAGAAAACATTTAAATTCGGGGAAAACGCATAATAAATTTAAAGACCTCACAGAATAGAAAATTTTAATTATTTTCTAACTCGTAATAAATAATTATTTTAAACCATTGAAGAAGATAATATTAACACATCCCAAATGAACCACGAAACCGAAAAAACAACAGAAATTAAAAAGATTTCAGTCGCATCTGGGACTCGAACCCAGGACCTCTACCTATCCGGGGTAACCGCTTAACCAACTTAGCTAATGACACCATTTCATTAGCTAAGTTGGTAATGTGCTAAATCTTTTTAATTTCTGTTGTTTTTTCGGTTTCGTGGTTCATTTGGGATGTGTTAATATTATCTTCTTCAATGATTAAAATATTACAATGAGGTTTACAAACTTCAATAAGTTATAAAAAATAAATTGAATATTTCTTTCCAGACTTGTAAAATAAGTCAATAGATGTCTCATATAAATAAAAATCGGGTAGGTATATCCGAGACTCTATCCAGATTACAATTGAGTTCTGGATGAAACTTAGCAATCATCATAAGGATTAGCAGCCAATAATATGGGATTTATAAAAATGGGGGATAATATTAACAAATCTTGAACATGAAGTATGATATCGGTGTAAATGGCGTGTCATTAGCTAAGTTGGTTAAGCGGTTACCCCGGATAGGTAGAGGTCCTGGGTTCGAGTCCCAGATGCGACTGAAATCTTTTTAATTTCTGTTGTTTTTTCGGTTTCGAGGTTCATTTGGTATGTGTTAATATTAACTTCTTCAATGATTAAAATATTACAATGAGGTTTACAAACTTCAATAAGTTATAAAAAATAAATTGAATTATTTTAAACACCGTCCAAATTAGAATTGGGTGGGAGTAAATAAAATCATATAAAAATGAATTTTATAGGGTGAAACCGATCCGGTAAAAAATATTTAAGTGGAGTAAAGTACTCCATTGGTCACCGTGAAACAGACATGGAGACATTTACATGTATCTACTACATGTAAATGTCTCCATTAAAAATCATGTATTTTATAAATAAATAAAAGTTACAAAGGTTTTTTAATCTTAATTCATTTTAATATGGAATTCCACCATGAATTAACAGTTTCAAAATTAGAAATAAGGAAAATCATATAAGTAAGTCGTCGCAATGTGGATTAACCGCAGTTTGAAAATGGCATTAAACGTCACACACAGCTGTCACAATAATAAAAACTCAAATACTTGCGGAACTTCACAATAACATTATTAAATTTGATTTACAGCATTTCTCGTAATAAAGTACTAACATGTGTTTTTATTAGTTTCCCCCGTACCTCAGTGTTGTAAGACGACTATTAGCAAATATGCGGAAGCCACACAAAGGTGTACACATTATTATTGTGAACCTCATAATGTCTCTGATGTGATATGTGATTATCACGCGAGAAGAAGTAATCGGGTGATGCAACAATTCTTTCTTTGACAGTTTCTTTGACGATTATTCAACCAATAATCCCACGGTTACAATCTGCTGATAAAATGTGCAGTTTTTTTTTTGGATTTTTTTTCTAGATAAACGCACGAGATTAGAATTGATATTCCACCATGAGCCATGGAGCTATAATACTTGTTCATTTTGACTGCCAAAAATATTAGACAATAATTTGTACTGCGCCATTTTAAAGACGGGCACTCAAAATATACACTTTGTAATTTTTTTTATATATTTATTTCTTGCTAAAGCAATCCCGATGAGTATCAAAACTCATTTTAGGACGGGAGGAATTTACAATACATAAGTATAAGATGGTACATACAATTTTACATTGACAGCAAAATATCAAAAATACAAGTTTCACATACAAACAGAAATAATTTTATAAGGCCAAGTTAAATAGAACAACACACAAGAGAAAACATATAAGGAACAACAAAATATACAAATATGGATTTACTGATTTTCATTTTTAAATATCCTTAAAAAGTATTCCTTTATACCATCATTTTGGGATTTTTTATTTTTCTGGATGGTTTTGTACATATCTGGAAGCGAATTATAAAGTGTGTAGGCAATGTAGTTTAAAGATTTTATTCCATATTTTGTAGTGTGTGTTTGAGGAATGCGGATTTTATTGTTATTTCGAGTATTGTGGTTGTGGATGTCTTGATTGTAAAGTGGCTTGACGTTAGTGTGAGTTGATTGTTGAGTAATTTGTAGGATGGTGCTGGTGATTTCTGATTTGGTGCTGTAATATGCTAACTCGAGAAATACTATAACCGATTTGTCTTTAAATTCTACACGTGTAGTTAGGAAAATGTTAAAGGTTTCCAATGACGAAAGTTCTTGGACTGTAAGCTTTTCTTTTATGTAAAACACTCTAAAATGCCTTCACTTGTTTTCAAACTGCACATTTTTTCACACTTTTTGGTATGTATTTCATAGAGTTTAAAACATTGCATTGTGAGAATTTTGGTCATTGGAAACCTTAGACATTTCCTAACTACCCGTATAGAATTTACATATAAAAAATTTTTGTATTGCATACGTTAGCAAAATGCGACGTTTAACGCCTTATTTTTGGGAGGTCGTCCTTTAAGCTCTACACGTTTAGAAAATGCAGCCTAATCAATTTAATTATGAACGTAATTAATTTTTAAAACAATGTTGCATTGTTTGAATGTTTTAATATTATTTCAATAATTACCATCATATCTGAGCTTTTAAAAATTAATAGTTTATTATTTATTATTTTTAATTTACCGAACTTTCTTGAAATAGACGAAAATTTATTGATATTTACGAAGTTAATCTCTATATATATAAATGAATGTTTGACTGTCTATCAGTCTGTTCTCGATTTTATCGAAAATTACTCTAGCAGTTTAGCTGAAAATAGCACAGTTTGTTCTTATGAGTGCCGGGAAGGTTTAGGGAGTAGTTTGAAATTTTGAATGAAATCCGATATGTAGAACGTTTTGAAATTAGTATGAAAAACATTGTAGCCGCCATGTTATATTAAGGTTAGCCCATATATATATATAAATATATATATACCACTCTGGTTAGCCACAGATTACATATTTAAAAGAATAAGGTTTGTTTGGGTAGAATATTTTCAAAATGGAAAACACAAGTAGGTAATGTTTTAACACATTACGCGTATATAAATTATCCCCGGAACTTGAATTGACCAATTATACATTACTTTTTTAATGTAAAAACCGTACAAAAGTCCCAACTGGTCGGAGGTAGTGGGAGTATGGTATCCCCAATTGGGTTATGGTGTGAGGTTGAAGGGAGAGGGGTGGGTAAGTGGAAGAGGAAGGTTGGGAAGTGCCTATCTTTTCAGATCTGGTCACCAAACCTCGCCTTCAAGCAACGTTTCGATTCTGATTTGTGGTCTTTCACCAGGTCGATACTGAGAGTATCTACCGCTCTGATTATTCGTTACCATGCCAGTATCATCATCGATAATTATCCCTCCGACGAACAGTGTGATGATGCCCCGGTTCAACGAACCTGCCTACTTGCCTGTCGCTGTCTACGGCGGCTGCTGCTCCGTCGCCGCTTATCCCCTCGACTGCAGGCACATTCCCCGATAAGTACCCGTATTTTATGCCGAGCGCGAATTTCAATTTCATTTTTTCTCAAGGCCACGGTGAACTGAGATCACGTAAAACGTCCACAGGGTGGTCACAAGCTGCTTTGACGGTTATAATATACATATTTTTGGGATATTTTATTGGTCTTACGATATCGTATTTTTTAAAAATTTGGAATAGGCGCCAGTTTCCCATCTCATAATCCTTTTTTTGTTATTTGATGTGATGTTTATTTTTTGCTGTCCTTGCGTTTCTTGTTTATCTTATCCGGTAGTACTGGGTGTGAAATTAAATTTTGTCAAACAAACTAATAAGGTTATCAATAAAGCCAATAAAAAGCTGGGATTAATAATTCGTATTTCAAAACCTTTTCGCAACATAAATACTGTACTCCCTTTACACCGCGTATATTCGCCCCCGCTTATAATATTGCACACCGATATGAACACCTTTATACCAAGCCCATATTGCACGAATCGAAAGCATTCAACGTAAATCATTTAAGCATATAAATTATAAATTTAATTTACACTTTTAAAATAATACCGAATCCTTAAAATTTCATACCTTCATCACGCTTCAAACGCGACACTTAATATTTGATCATGTCTTGTTTAAAATTATGAATAATAGCCTGGACTCGCCTGAGCTCTCTAACTTTATAAACATTCACATACCTTCAAGACCATCCCGACAAACTGATTTTTTTCATTTGCCCGCATGCAGGAGCAATCTTAGGCTAAATACTCCATTTATTACGCATTTGTGCGCAATATAAGGTACAATTTCACAATACCCTTTCAAAATATCGAATCGAAGGAATACTTACGACCGCAAATTGATTCACGAGTATAAAGTGTATCGAGAGCATCTCCTGTCCCGATCCTATCTTCCTTTTGCTCTCCCCTATTCCTTCTTATTTTTTTTTATCTTGTCAGCTTCATAAATAAAACATCTGTATTTAACCATTGTCAGCACAAGAAACTTTGTTGGCTTATCTATTTTTAAACTTCCTTTTTATGTGAGTATGTATTTGTATTAAAAGCTGTTTCTTACAAATAAGTAAATATTGTCTTTGTCGAAAATGTGTCAAATTCCAATTTCGTGATTCTGTTTCTTATTTTATTGTCTTCTCTCTTCCTTCCAATGCCTGGCTTTCTATTCTAATGTAGTTTACAGGATTTAAGTCCCATATTTTTTCCTCTTTATTATTTTCTCCCTTCTTTTACGACATTGAGTGACTTCTATCGTCTTATCAAACAACATAATTTCGTTTGTGATGTCAGTATGTAATACGTAACACTCTAATTTTAAAATTCATATGAATTATTAAAAAAAAATATAATTTCCGATCTAATTCTAAAATACGTAATTCTTATGTTCAGTAGGTATATGTAATGAATTTATGCCACCGTTCATACAATAGTTGATGGTGTAATGGTGAGCATAGTTGCCTTCCAATCGGGGCTCGATTCTCAGCCGTTGCAATATTTAAAATAAAATGAAAAATGTGATTTTTTTTTGTTTTTTTTTGTATTCCGTGATTTTTCACGAGTCTGCTCTTTTATAATATATATTTCTTTCTCTTGTCCTTGCCGAACAAGTTTTGAATTCCAATGTCTTGATTCCTTTCTTATTTTTATAGTTTTCTCCCTTACTGTTTGAATAAGGGTTGAATTTCAACGTCTCTGATCTTATATTTTTAGTTTATCTTCGCCCAAAAGGTAATTTCGATGTCTTGGTTTGAAGGACATTATTTGTATACTAATATTTTTGTTTTCTCTTATCCACAGGTACGTATTCATCTTGCAGGGATGTCTTATCTCGCACAAAGAAGGAGCTTTGTGAGTTATTATTTTGTACATTTTTTTCACAAATTTGCAAGTTTACGATTTTTTTGATGAATTGTCTGATGTTAGTGGATTATAAGCGAAGTTAGGGCCGTTCTTCTCAACTTTTTGAATGATCAATCGGAGTCACCGATTAGCGTTTTGTGCTGTTTGTCTGTAAATTGTCTATGGGGGTGCCCGCCCACTATAAAATAGTTTTCGCCCTCTTTTAAAACAATAAAGTAACATAAAAGTGAAAGCTTCCAATGTGAAATTATCATAGATGAGTTGATATTATATTTATTATGAATACATATCATTTGTTTTAAAAACTAATACATAAACTATCATTTTATACTTCATAAACGTGTGTGTTAAAAATAAAATTCGATATTTAGACATTTTTTTAAAAAATATTTTTTTATTTCTTATAAGTTGCATTGCAAGCAATTCACAAAATATTTAATTAAAGGGTATTCTTGGTCGTGTATACCTTATCAGAAAAGATGAGTTCTTGTGTCTGATGAGGGAGCTATGATTCTTAATTTAGTAAAAAGTTTATTTAGCAAATATTTTTAATGACCCGATTAAACACTTTTTAAAAGCTGATAATGTGATGGATTCCCTTTATTGAAAGACTCTATATTATTTTCCAAATCAGTGTGTCATCAGCACAGATGCCAATATTATTATTATCGTATTGTAAAATTTTCGCGTACAGCTTCAGGGAACATTTCTCCCTCTTTCTGTATCATCTCTGGTTAGAGGTGCAAAAATGTGGAGATATTCTTTTCTATCCACTGAGCGGGCTGTCTATTGCTACTATAGAGCTTTTATTAAATTTATGTGTTAGCGGCACTTGCTGATGACAATCTTATATTTAAGCCCGCTCACTAAGGTAATGGAGGGTATAAGATGGAATTTGGGCGGATATGGAGGGGGGGTGCCAATAATAATTTGGTAATCAGTAACCTGTTCTACCCTTTACTTGTTTTTCATTATTTTTTTATAACCTTTACTGAGCTAATTATCGCTGTTTAGTACAACCACTTATTTAAGATTACTATTTTTTGGATATTCACATAAGTATATAAGTTTTGGGTATTTTGCCTGTTTTACGTACTTACCAAAATATATTTTTTTAATTCATTACAAAAACAACTCTCAAATTGAGGAAGCTAAATGGTGGCATTATTAAATACACCGAAGTTGCATTATTGCTGTCTTTACGACAGGATGCACTTTGATTCGAGATAACGTTAAAGCTCATAAATTGCACGGACGCCACTGAAGAGTTAAACTGATGGAAGTAAGACGTGAGCGTGTCCGTGTGCCGAAGTAAGCAAAATTCTTACTGAAATTAGATGAAATTAATCGGACATTTTCAAGTATCAAAATAAACAAATTTTTTTAATCATTGAAGAAGATAATATTAACACACCCCAAATGAACCACGAAACCGTAAAAACAACAGAAATTAAAAAGATTTCAGTCGCATCTGGGACTCGAACCCAGGACCTCTCCCTATCCGGGGTAACCGCTTAACCAACTTAGCTAATGAGACCAGTACAATTTACGCCATTTACACCGATATCATACTTCATGTTTAAGATTTATTAATATTATCCTCCATTTTTATAAATCCCATATTATTGGCTGCTGTCCTTAAGATGGGTTCGAGTCCCAGATGCGACTGAAATCTTTTTAATTTCTGTTGTTTTTTCGGTTTCGTGGTTCATTTGGGATGTGTTAATATTATCTTCTTCAATGATTAAAATATTACAATGAGGTTTACAAACTTCAATAAGTTATAAAAAATAAATTGAATTATTTTAAACACCTTCCAAATTTTTATTTGAATACCGCACAAGAGTCCCATCAGGTCCCAGTTATCAGGGTCCAGTGGAACTAGCATCCCCAATTAGGGTATATTGTAACGCTGAAGGGGTGGGGAGGGATAGGAGATGGTGTAAAGGTTGTTAAGTACCTGTCTATTCGGATCTGGTCTCCAAACACAGTTAGAGGCATTTCGATTCGTGTGTCACATATTTCTTGAAGTGATAATCAATTTCCTTTGTTTGTCTGTAGCATTCAGTCTGCCCGCGCCAGAGAGTTCCCTATCTGGCCCAAGGTTGTAAATCTTGGACTTTATGGAGGGATTGAATGATGTCGCGAAAATCCTGACTCAGATACGTGATTCTTACTCGTTAAATGTAAACGCTGTCGTTGTTAACACTTTTATATAAGAAATTAATAAGAATTATTTTATTTACATCACTGTTTAATATAAAAAAAATAACAACATGTTTCGAAAACGTAGCTTTTCTCATCAGGATACACAGTATTCTAAAAAAATATGACAATTCTCGATAAATAATGTAATAATAGACAAATTACAAAAACAAATAAAAATTAACAATAAGTTATGAAAGAAGGTAAGCAATTAATTAAAAATATTAAAATTATTGAAGTTAAAAAAAATATATATTATAAAATATTAAATTTATCTTTTAAAATTATTTTTTTATTATTAATGTACTTTAAAAAAAATAACAATGCATTAAAAACATTTTTAATCATAGAAAGGTACAATGACTTCAATTCGGGAAATTGTCTATTTTTAGTTTCGTTTGTTGCACTGATGTAAGAACTGATATCTACTATAAGAGTGCAGCCGCATAAATTATAATGATTGAATCAAAGCGCAGTATTGAACAAAAAATACTTATAATTAAAATTATGATATTGCTATAAATGCTAAATTATGCGAATTGGCGACATCCGTTATCTTTTAAGTCGGTGCAGATCGCACTTCTAAGGATTATCTGTTCTGTGGCGGACGTTAAATGCAAGAGGCGCGTTTTATGATTGACACATCCGTCAATCACTTGTGGCATGTCTCAACCAATTCATTGCTCAAGTGGAGATCTGTTGAAATAGCCGCCCATATGAAATCTGGTAGAAAGACAGGGTGGCGTGGGTAGGTACTGTGTTCCTACATATGAGTATGTCTTGATGATTCTTAAGCTGCTCTCTGACGGTCCGGTGAGGAACGAACTTTTCGCTCGCTACTGGAGACACTGTGCAGAAAAGTCCCACAATGGACTGCTTTGCAAACCGTTACCTTCCTTAAGCAAACTTGACTTTTTTACTCAGTGTTTCCGGTAGCGAAAGAAAAGGTCGTTCCTCAGCGGACCGTCAGAGAGCATCCTTAAACAACTCATTAAACAAGTTCTAAGAATAAAATGAAATAGGTAGAATCAATTTTTTTTTTACGTGTACAATTTTTTTAAAATTCTTTCGACCCCCATACTAGGCTCGTCCTCGTATCACGGCAGTCATAAGTAATATTATGTAATATTAGTTCCACAATAACTTCATTTTCTTTTTACTAGTGACTATATAAATAACCACGTGAAAGTACAAAATATGGTGTAAGTATAAAAATGTTAAGAGTTTAATACAAAATGGTATACTATTTATCAGTGGCGGCTCGTGGGTCCGAATGTGTGTGGGGCACACATATACCTATCATATATTATGCTAATAATAAATATAGTTATAAAATCAGAAGAAAAAAACTTGGATATTTAAAAAAAACAACCACAACACAATTTCTAATGTAGTTCAATAATATTATAATATATTACGTTACGAAAAAAAAAAGTTACCTATACACATGGATGGATTAATGTTTTTTTGTAATAATAAATTATTGTAAGAACAAATTTATTGAATATTTAATAACCTCGTTATCTTTTAACGAACACGACACGAAGACACTGTTTTAAATATTTATTTATCATTTTTATCCCCCCGTATATTCTTCTGCTAAAAATTAATAGTTAGCAAAGTAAAAATGCTGTATCGATTCATATGCAGATTCATATCCACATTTCGTATGCAGTGAAATTATAAAACTAACTAAGTGAGAATTGCGGGAACTAGAAACGATTTTTTTCTTTGCTGCTCTATTCCATACAAGGGCAAAATATACTTGAGCCCGGTTCCTATACAAAATGTTCCCATGGAAAAAAAATGCAATACCGAATGCGCATGCGCAGAGGACCCAATATTCGGCCATCATTTAAGATGTGCCCCGCTAGCTATAAAAAAAATCAGTGTCCGCTGGGCAAATGTCCCTGTTAATAACACGTCTCCAGAGATGAAAGTAATTATTTGAAAAATTACACCTCGCCTTCTAATTTTACCACTAAATATGAACTCGATTGTTTTTATTTAAAGTGATTTGTTAAAAATTAGGTGGGGCACATGCCCGAGTGCCCTTATTGAATAACGGCCACTGCTATTTATTATCATATTGTTACTTACCTATCGGTTTTGAACACCGATTTAGATACTTTAGTTGCTCTTGGGGACTATTTAACTGTTCTTCACTGAATATACCTTTATATCTTCACTTTTATATTATATTCGATCTCTGTGTTCTTGGCTTGATTTGTAGATTTAGTAGTCGATACTTTGTATTTTATTAGATGTAAGATGAAAGATTTATGAACAATGCATGCAGTGTACTTTAGCAAAGATGTAGGAGGAATGGGAGTTTAGATGTAGGGACGTAAAGTTTATAAAGGAAACTTACAAAGAATTGCACCGTTACATTTGGAAAGTTTGCGGAGTAGTAAAAAGGGTCTTGCAGATTTGAGGACAATAGATTAGTTTACAATTTAGACGATTTAATAATTATATTTAGAGCAATCACCATGGAATATTTACAATTCACTTTGGGAATTGCTTTCGGGATAGTTTTATTAGGGTATTTATACATTTAGAGATGGAATACTCAATTTAATAGCTTCCATAATAAAAAAAAATGGGGTGACGTATTGACCGGTTAGGTTTAAGACAAACAATAGCTTGGAATTCGAGAATTAGGTAAAGAGTTTAGTGTGATACGAGTACATAAAAAATATTATGCAAACTATTTGATATTTTTGCGTTTTTTCTTAGTCCTCTTCACTAGGAGGTCCTGTGCTGAGGCTGACTAGCATTATTCAATTTATGTCGTCTAATTAGGTGCCTATTCCTATGTCGTTTTGTGTGCTATTTTTAATGTTATTTCATTGACCTCGTTCGGTCAAACTTTAATTCTTGACTTGTACTCGTTAAACTTTTCTATTATTTTTATATCTGGGGGAAGGATGTTGTGGAGTTTTGTTGCAAAACATACTCGTATGTACTCTCTTTGTTCGAATGTGGTCAAATAATAATTAACATAATAAAAATACGTAAATCTTAATAAACATAGGAATAAAAATACATACATAATAATAAACATAAAAATGAGAAAACTTCTGAAGTACTAGTGATAGAGAAAAATGTTGTGAGGCTGGAGGTACTGAGAAGGGGATGGAGATGCGGTAGAGGAAGGTGGGGAAGTACCTGGCTATTCAGATCTCGTCACCAAACACGGCAAAAGCCATTTCAATCAACGTTTCGATTCTGAATGGTGATCTTTCACCAGGGCGATACTGACTCTGAAGCGTACCGGATACACTACATATTATTTTTACTGAATAAATTGTTAATTAACACAATTTAGTCACATAAAATTTACTTACGCACGTAGGGGATTTGAACCCGTGACCTCCGCATTCGTAGCCACTCAACCACCAAGATATAGTATATTAAATAAGAAGAAAAGAAAAAAAGACACAATAAATTGTTAAATTAATAATGCCAGTTAATCATAGTGTATCTACGAGAATATGAAATTTAATTATTTAAAAGAAAATGGAAAAAAATATAGAAATAAATACATAGAATTTTTTCTTGTTTTTTAAACAGTCTTAGGAACTCATAGTTTCTAAAAAATCTCGCCCTCTTTCAAATATCCAATGATAAACACAAATAGTAAAAAGGGATAAGTGTTTGACTTTATATCGATGATCAATGCCTTATATATTTTAGGGGAGATAAACCAGCATTGTCGTTGAGCGAATGTTGTTCATGATATGGTACGGTACTCGATATGATATCCTGTTTGATTTCTATAATCCTAATAACCGGCTTCCCTTGCTTTTTTTCTGTCATTATGTGCCTTTTTTCTACACTGTTTTCTTATTTAGCAGAGCTCCGTAACTCACGATGAAAATGATGTGGCGATCTGAAAATAGTTGCGTTGACCTAGCGATTCCAGAAACAGAGTGATGTTCAATTTTTATGATTCAAGAAACCACGACTGATTTCACGTTCCTTCATAATATTGCACAATAAATTAGAATGCAATTTCGTCTAAATTATGATTAACTCGATGCAATGGGAAGTAACGCAAAATTATTTGTTTTTACTTTGTAAATGCGATGGCCTAGAAATATCATAGGTGATTTAATTAAATACTGCAAGTAGAACACATTTTGGCCTTTCGTTTGAGCGCGCATTTTTTTATCGAGTCTTTTTATAAGCCTAGAAAAAATAAAGTATCACACCTAAAAAAATGTTTAAACTCATAATCTCCTACTCACGAACCCCTTTTCCGATATATTGTTGTATTGTTCATTGTGACAAATTATGTTTTTTTTGTTTTTTATATGATCGTCAAACATTTTAATAATTATGCCCGAGCTTACAAAATAAAATAAAACACTGATTTTGGCGATTTTTTTTTTTTGCGTAAATCGAAACATGCGGCAGGTGTTGAGCGGAAATTTCAATCTTTTAACTACCTGCATAAGACACAGTGCGTGATTTCGTTTGAATTTTAGGAAGTAGATCGCTTTACAATTTTTTTTTTCATAAGCCTGTAAAATAAAAGAGTTTCAGCCTGTTAAAATACTCTCACGTATCGAATTTACTACTTCCGCTAAATATTTTATTTTTAATTTTCAGATTTGTCGATTCTAGGCGAGTCTACTATGATTTGTGAAAAAATAATATGACAATGAAAATTTTTGAATGCTAGGCTGAACATTATTTCAGTGGATGGACTTTTATTATTATTGCTCTGTGGCCAAGTGGTCAGAAGCGTCAGGTTTCCATACCATACATAAAGGTTTCAATCTAAATACGTAAAAATAATTTACGTTTAATTTTATGATCATTCTGTACTTTAATGGGTACCCACCTACTTGCTTATTTAAGATTCGTGTCTCATTCTCAGAGCTGCATCTCTCTGATACGGCGGGTGCCAACAATATCTCGTCATTTCTATTTTCACTCTGTTGGACAACGCGTTTCATGTTTTTATTATGTTGGAAATATTGTTTTTGGAAGTGATCCCATCATTCTCTGTGTACTTCTTCACCAAGGCCTCTGAAGTTAGGTACTTTTATGAGGAAGCTTTTTTGTGTCTTAAATTACTAATGATGTTCCATGTTTTCTTTTCCACACGCATTATAAAGGCTTTTTTCTTGTTTGTCTGTACTGGAGGCCTTTGGCCATTATTGTTGTTAAATCACTGACGTCGGAATGGATCGACTTGCCCTAAGTATCATTTCGACGGTTGGAGGCAAAGGTCACGTGACACTTATTTTTGCATATTGGCATCGACGTATCATATTTTCTAACATTTGGCTAAGCTCACTGCCGTCCGCGCTTGTTTCGCGTGATTTCGACTGCGGTAAGCAAATTATGAAACATTTATAAAAAGGGTTAATACTCTAACAAAATATTAGGTTTTTGTCAACCAGCTGAACTTTTTAAAAACTTATTTGCTGTTTTACTTAAATTGGCGGCACGCGTAGCTCGAACCTCGCCTTCTTTATTTTGGTTTCTTCCCCTTTGATATTAGGGTATCTCTATGTATTATTTGCTTTGTGCATGAAATACATTTCTTTCTCCGTAGAATCAGTACTAATTGCATTAATTAAAAAAATTGTTAATCTTAGCAAAAGACAAAAAACACCATAACAAACGATGACACAGTAAGACGAATCAAGAACTGGAACAACAAAAAAGTCACCAGCTGAAAATGCCTTTTTCGTCTAGCTTTGAACGTTTCTTCAATCTTCAAAAAGCCATCAGCGGTATGCCTATATCAGTGAATATAGCCAATTTTCCATGTCAACAGTACATACTTACGTCTTAGAACAATTTTATCAAACTAAAGTAGGCAATGCCTTTGATTTTGTTCGTCAATGGTTTTAAGACATCACGTGCCAAACAACTGAGTGTAAATTTTTGTATATCTTAATAATGCGTACGGTTGTCTGCTTAAGAGGAACGTCTGCGCGCCCTGTTTCATACAAAACTTAATTTCGGATTAACGCCAAAATACACACACAAACCGAATAACCTTTTTTTTTAAATTAAAGGTGTAGTAAATATCTAGTACGGATTAGAAGTTTTTTTTTATTTATTTTTATTTTTAATTATTAAGTATATGCCATTAAAGAAATCAGTTTTTCATTATTTTAGATGCAACTTTGAGAATTAATTGTGGGTTTATGATAAAACATTTTAAATTGTCATATTTGCTATGTAAATATGATTACACAAAAAAAAACTTAAGAAAAACTTATTTTTGGGTCAATATTTTAAATTATGGACGGAAACTTTTGTGTTCCAATGTAAATAGATTGTTTTTAATTTAAATTTTAGTTCACCATAATGCTTGTTTTAACACTTTATTTTTATTTTTTTTATCTGATATTTCAATATATTTTCATGGAAAACGCTGTAAAACTATTTTTTTCAAATCATCATTGCTAAAGTTGCCTCTGAAATCGCGAAAATTAGATTTCTTTGATGACCTTTTGATGAGAAAAAAGAACATTTGGTTTAGGTGAGTATTTTGGCCTCAAATGCAAAATTAATTTTTGTACGAGACAGTCCGCATAGCCGTTCCTCTTAACTAATTTTTTTTCCTTCGTTAATCCAATAAAATTCTTGACGGTTCGTGAATTATCTTCGATCCAATAACTGCCCCAGTTGAAAAAAAAAAAATCTACGGTACCTCCAGGATGTCAGAAGTGGCATCTTGTTATTTTGGGTCATTTTACCGTCCGTTCTGTACGTTGTGTAGCGTACGCAGTGCAAATCTATCGTTAGAGTTGTTTCTAACACGTTTTGTTTTACTGTAATCTTCGGATTCCCCAAGTCCATGTTTAATGTCTCACTTGTGTGCGTATCGGAGCATCAATCGGATTGATGGATTAGTGTCAAATTGACAAAAGAAGTTACTCTACATTTTTTTCTGTTTTGACCACATAACTCTTTGAAACGCGAACTTTTTTTTTCAAAAAACCACAAATCCTTTGAGATTGTCAAACTTATAGCCAAACTGTATATGATCGCTTAGTTAGTAAAATTGTTAATAGACGGTAGTTTTCACAATTTTTTGGTGATGGATTTTAGATACCACAGTGCTTCAAAGACATAAAAGTCATATTTGCCTGGCAAAACTGGCTATTTAAATCTTGTCTATTATTTTTATTTATTAATATTTTATAATAAATGTAGACACAATGAGGCTATAATAACATACCTCTTCAATAAATACACTAAAGTAAAAAAATAAACTAAGTCACGCATTAGTAATGTTTGTATGAGCCAATCATTTTATAATATTTCTGTTTTTGAAGCTGATAATTCGTGGTTGAAATAATTAAAAAACTTTTTCTACTTTTTAAATTTTATTAATAGCCGTGTACATCCCAACCTTCCACTTCCCGTCTCTTTCTTTTCTCCGCTTCCCTCGTTCCACTGACGTCGGAATTAATAGACATGCTATATAGCCACATTTGCCTACCATTTTGACGGCTGGAGGCAAACCACGTGACATCCTAAATTTGGCATCAGGTGTGTTCACGCATTTCTTGAATACATGACGACATCATTCGTGTATTGACCGGCAGCGAGTAACATTCCAAGATTTTAAGAAATAAATGAATGATTATAGTTTCCTGTGCAATCAATCGTTTAGGTCTTAATCTAACGTAGTGGTAGAGTAAATCGAAACTATTGCCTTACATTCCATAAATAAGCGTTTTTTTTACTGTATTTTAAACTTATTCAATTACAGAATACATAATTAGTTGTAACACCGTCGTC
Organism: Halesus radiatus; assembly: GCA_022606495.2. NCBI lineage: Eukaryota > Metazoa > Arthropoda > Insecta > Trichoptera > Limnephilidae > Halesus > Halesus radiatus. Next base: position 10,348 of record JAHDVE020008947.1, on the reverse strand, counting down.
CACGTTTATTTCACGTGGTTTTTACTGCGGTAAGCAAATTAAAAACATTTATAAAAGTGGTGAAACAATTTTTATTTTGTAAACAAGCCGAACCTTTTTCTTATTTACTATTTTACTTATTGGCGGTTTGGGTTAGTTTGGAATCTGTTACAACAGCTACGGGGAAAAAAGGGAGATTTGCCATACATTCCGCACAATTGTAAAAAGAACGGGTAGATCTTTAGCATATTTGCTTTTTGAAGAGTAAATGCTAATACTTTGCAGTGCAATGCGAGTTGCCTGCAGGCCGTCGTGATGCATTTATTCCCAAATCAAATTACAGTAACACGCCTAAGCTCGCGCCACTAATTTTGGTTTCCCCCCCTTGCGTGTTAGGTCATCTCTATTGTATTCTTCGCTCTGTGCTTTGCCCCCATATCGCAAAACAAAACATTTTATATGTTATATTATACCTTCCTACCTATAATTATTAACTGTGACTGAGGTTTGACCCAAAATTTGTATACACCTATACCTGTAACCCATTCGTAAATATTAGTTGTGCCGGTTCAAACATTAGGTTAGGAATGAGCAAATAATTTACATCGTGTTTTGGATCAGCAGGTAGTTCTCATATTGACACTAACAAGGCGATAGCGGATGCGAACAACTTCTGCTTTTTATAGAAGATTAAAAAAAATGTAGTCCATTGTACTGCAGAGCCGCTGTAAAAATGAATATTATAATTATAACTATATCATAACTTTTAATATTTTTTTCATTAAATTCATTTACACAGTGACTTATTTTTGTATATTTCTTCGCCCGCCATGCTAGGGGATCCCTGTCTTGGTAGGAAGTAGTATTGAAAATAGAGTAAGTCGGTACCCGCTGTGGTTATCGAACTTGATCCGTCAGTCAACTAGTTTAACATCCCATCCATTGGGCATGAGGTATACAATTGATAACCTTGGTTCAGTGGTGAAAAACCTTGATTTTATATAATACTTGCTGAAGTACTCAGCTTTTCCCGGGGTTATGAATGGTTTGGAAGAATATTTTGTGGTTGAGTTGCGTTACTCTTACCCCTACTTCTAACCCTACCACTACCCCCACGCTTCACCAAACCCTACCTTTACCCCTGCCGGTCAGATCGAAGATTTCTATAGCTTTATCCTTCTCCTGACAACCCGGATCATTTGGCAAAAAACCACGCCTAAATCGGTCCTGTAGTTTTTTTAGTCTATAGCGGGTACACCTACAAACATTGCCTTATCTAGATTATTTATAAGTTTTTAAATTATTTCGAATGATATATTTATTTATTTATTGTTTGATATACTTACAGAGTGTTTACAATTATTACATTTATAAAATTCAGTTGTTGTGCAGTAGAATCATTTAAAAGAGATTCTTGCTTGTGTAGTAGTGTACTGTATCGTGGAACTTCTGCGGGGTAAGGGGAGACTGGGTGCGGGTGTTCCAAACTATTTTAAACCACTTTGAACCACTATCGGTGTGCACTACTACACAAGCAAGAATCTATTGTAAATGATTTGCCTGATTTCACAGTATGCGTAAGTCAAGGTTTAGTTGTAAGTGGGTGGAGATGCTAAATAATAAAATGAAATAACAGGAATAGTAAGTAAAATAAAATAATACCTATACAGAACACAGAAGGAGATCAAACATAAATGATATTAAAGCAATTAGGTACATAAATTTTAATACAAAAACTACTATTTACCATTAGGCATTAGTTTATCTTCTTCTTCGATCTTATATCTTCTATCTATTATATAAAGAAGAAAGTTCCGGGCAGGCCGGTGTCTGTTTGTTTTGTATATGGTACACATCTACAGTTTAATTCCGAGCTTGATGAAATTTTGCACACTTGACCTACAGAACAAGAGGAAGGTCACTGTTCATATGAGATTTCGAAAAAACCACCACCATCCCCCTTTCTCACCCTTAATGCCAAATTTTTTTACCTATTGATGAAATTTTGCACACTCGGCGTTCAAAATAAGAGCAAAATTACTGGATAGGGGTTGGGAGTAGTGATAGGAGAAGGGAGAAGGGTGGAGGTTACGGATAAGGGTAGGGGTAGGGATTATGAAACTTTACTCCAAACCATTAATAACCCCGACCAACGCCGGGTACTTCAGCTAGTAGCTAATAAAATTTATTATAATATTAACGCATACACTTGTTTTAAACCTCGTTAATTTAATATATTGATCGACCGGTTTCGGAAGTACCCTTCCTTCGCCAGGAATATATTAAAACTAACGTAATATACAAAATAATGACAGGGGATGGGGTAATTATGGTTTTTTCGGAAGGAAGAGAGCGGTTCACTGAAATAATATCTAGAATAGGACTATAAGATAAATTCACTTGGTTATTCAATATAAAAACTTTTATAAATAAACGATTATTGTATTCGAGGCTGTTTATAGAGATGACTATAAATATGAAAAAAATTGGAATATTTTGTAAATGTTTAGGTTTTTTGTTCAAGCACCGATCTGCAGAAATCGAAACAATATATGAGTAAAATATCTTCAAAAATAAACTTCAAACAACCTTCAGGTGAGATTCCTCGAATAACTACGCAGTGAAATAAAAAAATCTTGATTGTAATGAAAGACAGTAACGATAAATGCCGCATTTTGCAAAGCGCGCCACATCACACGTGCTAATAATAGTTACTACCGTTAATTAATTATCCAAGAATTTTTCCTGTCATTCTGCATGAATCCTACTCATTTAACGCAAGTGGCGTATCATCCTAGCCCACATTGGGTTGATATCCCTAAATGCACAAAAACTGTAGGTATTACGCCGTAATTTTGTGCCTGTGACGCTATATGTACTATTTCCCTGGTGATTTGGGGATTTTAAAAGTTTTACGTCATATTTTTCTAGCTAATGGTAACTGCTTTGGCAATAATTTTTCTAACTAATGGTAAGTGCTTTGGCAATAATTTTTCTAGCTAATGGTAACTGCTTTGGCAATAATAGCGACTGTTCTGGTTAAAAAAACGCCGGATGCTTTTTGACACCCGATCTGAACACGTCATTATGTATCATGAACATATCGAATTATCTACCCAAATCAAAACTACACGAAATTTTTCGTTTTTGAAAGTTTCACATCGTTTTTTTTTCACAACGTCTCTTCGTCCCGTTTCCGGGCAATTCGTTCTAATTTAATCGAATTAAACACCCTTGAAATTCAATTGAAAGTCAATTCATTCGAGGTATTTGAGATTTTTCCCTGCCTTGATTGTCTGCAACTCGTGTATTTATTTATTAATTTTCGGGAAGTCGACAGTTTACATTATTGATATAATTTTGTACATGTATATATTGTATACCAAAAATTATACCAACTAAAAATTTCCTCCTTGCGATTTTATCTCTAATACGACATAAATTTAAAAATAAATAAAATTTTATATCCACGTTATATAAAACATAAAAATCTCTCATGACAAATTGTTTGGAACATTTACAGATTATTAACATTGTCACACTTATAAAATTAACATTGGGAAGTGTGTACGTTTTAAAAATGTTCATAGGATGCATTGTTATTGGTTTAGTTATCGCTTGTTAGAGATGCTAAATAATCAAAAAAGAAAAGAGGGGAATAGAACATAAAGCATAACACACGTAAAGAGAAGAGAGGAAATGAAATAACAATAAATCACGTTATAACATTTCTAATACAATGGTATAAAACATAATATTTGATATAGAAAGAAGGAAAAATTCCTAATAACACCACTATTTTCCATGTATGTGGTGGATGGATGGCGCCCTGTTAACAGCTTTGCCCGGGAGCCTAAGAATTTATCGTTACGCCACTGGTACGCTTTGAATTTCATTGGCATCTTCTGCATTCCTGCATTGCCACCAGCGGAACCGGTGGCGTGTGTGTAGCAAGCATGGTTCTGTTGTTTTCTCGTCATATCGTAACAAAATCAACTGCTTTCTCAGCAGATTTTTCACACTTTTTAGACTTGTGCTCTTTTTGTAATTGTTTAGTATTTATAGCGAGATCATCATTTTAATTAGTTCTATTTTTAAACAAATTATTATAAGCAATAATTATTACCTGAAAAATCATACAAATTGAATAATCTTCCGAGAAAAAATACATGCTGCCGACGGGACTCGAACCCGCGACCTTTCGTTTACCGGACAAGTGCTCTACCACTGAGCTACGGCAGGTTATTCATTACCCGCCAAATTAGTCAACATGTACTAGTTCTTCAGACTACAATCATTGCTTATTACATTTTTTCTCACTGGAAACAACCATCTTTATTTTTGTGGGATTTTTCAGGTAATAATTATTGCTTATAATAATTTGTTTAATATTTGTGCTATGCATAAAAAATCTTGTCTTGTAAACATTAGTTTAATCATTTAAAATAGTTCTATTTTTCATCCAATTTTATTCGTTGTTTCAATCATTTAATTTATGTGGCTGCACTCTAATGGTGGAGATCAGTTCTTACCCCAGTGCAGCAAACGCACCCAAAAACAGATAATTTCCCAAATTCAAATCATTGTACCTTTGTGGTTTTAAAGTGTCAAAGTTATAAATAACGTCAACTGCATAATTCATTCTCCCTTGTTCGCGAAATTCTCAGTAAACGACAGCCTCTGTTAACTTACTGTAGATATATTCAAGCCTCACTACATCATGTGTATTATTCATCAGAAATATACGCAGTGTTAACAACGATAGTGTTTTTTTTTTTAGATCTAGTTTTAGTAACAATCGTATATCAGTAACAATACACGTCAATATTTTCTCGACATGTTCAATTCCAAGTCCAAGATTTACAACCCTGGGCCAGATCGAGAACTTCCTGGGGCGGACCTTGCAGAGTAGAGCGAAGTCGGTGATTTAATTATTAAGGAAGCTATACTCGTATATGTTTATTTCAATAATTAATAAATAAATGGATTACTTTTGGATCTCAGAGGTCACATGTTCAAACCACACGTACTGCATATTTATTGGTTTTATTTCCAACAGTGTTTTCACATGACTTAATTAAAATGAATTAATTTTGTTTTGTGCGATTCGTTTCTAATGTTATCCCCTGGTAAGAGAGAACTTTTAAGATTTGAAATGATTCTAGAAATTACTCTAATAAATTGCCTGTAATGGTTTCACCTAATAACTTAGTAGGATAGGCGTAGCCAGTAGCAAGGACAGTGATAAATGGTAACTAAATCATTGTCCCGAGGAAAGGGACAAGTGCCGTCCACACGTGTAATTAAATAAGTGATTTAGTAAACTCTTGCACTTATTTGTAGTAAAACTTGATTGTGTGCGTGTTCAAACAGCGCGAAAATAGCCTCTACCTAACTACAAAAATGCGCGCGCACGGAACAAATAGAAAAGATTCTTTCCAGTCAACTAAATTGCTACTACTATTTACCACTTATGGGGAGAGGGACGTCGGGGAGGGATTATTTAGTAATTTGAAATTATATTTTATTATTAACAATACGATAAACATATAATATTTATCTTTTTGTTTTTTTTTTTTTATTTACATAGGCTTTATCAAAATCAAATCAGAAATACGATTTTTCTGACCGTCCTACTAATGTTTTACGAAATATGGATTAAAAATATGAAAATTATTTTAAAAACTGGAGAAAAATAATTGCAATCCTTTCCCGCTACTTTTTTTTTATAAATAACTTAACCAAAGTTTTGCAATTCGCATTTGAAAAAAAAAACATTAAAGTTAGGGTTTATGAGAAAATGAACTCTCACCTTGTTCTTCTTTTTTTAAGTGTTTTTTGTGGATATTCAACATTTTAAAATATATTGTTAAACATACATAGGGCATATGAAAAGGGCCATATTTCCGATTTGATTTTGATAAATGCAAAGCCTATGCAAATTAAAACAAAAACAAAAAGTAATAATTATATATTTTTTATTTAAAAAACATTATGTTTATAGTATTACTTAATAATGTTATAACTATTTTGAATTAATGAAAAAAATCTTTTCGGACATCCCCCTCCCCCTTAATGCACTGTCCAGACGGGGGCAGTGACTAAGGCTGCACTCTGACGGTCCGGTGAGGAATGAACATTTCACTCGCTACTGGAGACACTGCGCAGAAAAGTCCCACAATGGACTGCGTTGCAAACCGTTACCTTACTTTAGCAAACTTGACTTTTCTGTGTAACGAGTGAAATGTTCATTCCTGATTGATTGATTTTGTTCGAATTTTAGGAAGTGGATCCCCTTGAGCACAAAAGAAGCCTCGTAATGTAATTAACGTAGTACAATTGCACCCTTGAAATAATCTAGTCATACACTAACTCGACTCATTTCAACTTAAAACTGTTATTGCGTGTTATTGTTTCAGCTATAACCAATTTGTCTTCGTCGCTAGATGGCACTCCCTCGCATCCGGCGGAATTGGCATAACAAGTAGTAATGTTATTGCTTGGTAACAATAATTTATGGATTCCATCAAATCATTCTACATGCTCGAGTTGTATCATTATTTAACGTAATATTAAGAATGAACTATTGTGTGGTAGCAGATAATTCATGCAATCAGCCACGGTACGGTAAATCTTTCTATAGGACATTAAAATAAATAGAAAATGTACATTTTTACCGTAGAGTAAAGAATATTTTTTTATGAATGAGTAATATTAAACGAATTTTGGTGAAGTTTGAAACTTGGATACTTCCTTGAGCGCATCCAAAAAATACCCTGGACTAAGGTATGCTAACTAATTTAGAAGTTCTTCATAGAACGGCCAAACATTGCAAAATTGTACAGGATGTACCCGACAGCCTTTAGCCAGCGATTTCTTGGAGTAAAAAAACTTAGATTTCTTTTTGCTCTAAGATGACTATTTTTGTGCGTAAATGTGTATTTTTCACATGTCGTCATTGGATTGAAATTTCGGTCAGTCTGTGGCGTGGTAGGCATCGCTCATTTCCTGCAGAATTGTAAAGTACCCAAGGAAAGTGCGGATGGCGGGCGTTTAATTTGAATTATAAAAGCTATAATTCTTAAGATATGCATGGTGTCCGGAAACTCGTTGTACAACCGGGAAACTGGTGAATCTACATCACATTTATATTTGATTTTGCGGTACAACTTTTTGATTTGAGCTTTCGTTTTCGAGTAAATCGAGTCCGAAGTTAGAATTATCAGCTGTGTATTGTTTTTTTTTTTTAAATGCGTGAAGCGTCGAGACGGTTCCAATTTTTTTAACCCTTTAATTATCTAAAAAAACGAAAAGATTAAGAAAGAAAAAAAAATTAACATTCAGATCAAATTTTTGTTTTGTGTTTTGGGTTCTCCATGTAATGTAGATTCATCAGTTTCCCGTTTGTACCACCAGTTTCCAGACACCGTGTATTATATTACCTACATCAGTGGTTCCCAAAGTTTTTCGGCCACGAAACCCTCAAGAGCTATTTGGATATTGGCGGAACCCAAGCGAGGTTTTTTAGCACCCAAATGTCCTTCATTTGCGTACCAAACTAGACGAAACCGGTATCAAAAGTTGAACAAGTCCTATTTTCCATACCGAATTCATATGAAAAGACGACTTGTATGGAATCTGTATGAAAAAATTATCGAGGGCGGTCATCAGTTTCTGAGTCATCTTGGTCAAGCACGGGGCTCCATCGAAGCCAGAGTCTAGAAGCTGGGCGTACTATAGGGCCCGTAGATACTTTAATAGTACACAACTGCTGACCCTATGCAAATCGCAAGTGCGCCCCACTGTTGAATTTGGTAGCCACCTCTAATCTGGAGCCCCAAAATACCTGGGAAAAACCCTTGACTCTGTGCAGAAACGGGCGGTCCGTTTAATAGAGGCCCATATCTCAATAAACGGATTGCAATCTTTAGAGCACAGGGGTCAGTGGAAATGCTATCCTTGTTCTACGGTATTTCAACGGAAGATGCTCTGACGAACTAGATTCTTTGGGCACCGATGCACAGTCGGGAAACACTCCAAACGCACGCCCACCTCTTCCTCTCTTCCAAGGATTCTCCACACAGCATCCTCGAAGATGACATAGCTCCTGTATGGAGTTAATGTAAAAAAATAAAAACATGTGAAATAATCTTTTTTCTCAGGATGCTCGTCTCTCTACAGTTTATCTAGCAATTCGTGGTCGAGTGGTAATAGAATACCTATAGTTATTGAAGGATGCTTTATTCACGTAGGTAAGTGTAGCTATCAAGTGCGTGGTTTCCGTTTCGATTCCCATCACGGCCGGCGCTGTTGAACTTTCTCCCATCTTCGATGGATTGTTAAGCAACGCGTTCCTTGTGTTAGATCCGCCCTTCAATCGGATTGAGAAATTTCATTTCAATTTATTTTACAGGCCTAATAGAAACTTACCGACGTACGTATATTATATATATACACATGAAATTTAATAGGTTTGAAAAGAGAAAAGCCTCGTTCACAAGTGGAGTTTTTTTTAAGCGACGCGATTTTCATCATTTTGGAGTTGTACCCCAATGACGTTTATGACTGGTTTTTGCTTAGGCGACCCCGACTAAAGCACAGTTTTCCTAGCTTATTTAGCCCTCCCTCCATTTTAAAGGTATTTTTCTTCGATGTTTTTCTCGCTTTTTTTGACAATGCTGCTATTTGAAAGTCGATCGATTGTAGTACACGCTTAAACATAATGAGGTACGTACATTATTTTCATCTGTCTGGAGCCATTAAGACTATCGCATCCCCAATTGGGGTATGTTGTGAGGCTGAAAGTAGTGGGGAGAGGAAGGTGGGTAATTTCCTGACTAGTCAGATCTGGTCTACACACGGCATGAATGATGTATGTTTCTATGTATATTTATAAAGTGGTGAATGCAAAGTATATTTTTTAATTCATTTATAAATAAAATTGACTTAAATGAAACGAGTTTTTTCCTTTGGAAAGTTAAGATTATCCGAAACCTGTTAACTAATATATAAATGTAATAAAGTGTAATGTCAAGCCATAAAGTGACTGCTTTCTTCTATGTATAATATATTTACTTGGGCCCGCTGGGATTTGAACCCGCGATCTCCGGATTCGTAGCCGAGAATCGTAACCACTTAACCACGGAGACCGTCAGGATTGGATTATATATTATATTAACCGACACATTGACCGGTTGGTGGCTGAGTTGACATCGCGTCTGGGTCCCTCCCAGGCGTCGTGAGTTCAATTCTTCGCCTATCTACGTCCTCCACGAAAAACACGCAAATAATTTTTTATATTGCCTCTAAAATTATGAAAATAATTTTTTTTCATGGCCTAAAATAATTTAAAACAAAAATAAATAAAATACTCGTACGTACTAGATATTTACTAAAACTTTAATTTAAAATATATGTATATATATATTATTAAGTTTGGGTGGGTATTTTGGCCTCAAATTCAAAATTAAGTGATGTGTGAAACAGGCAGCGCCGCCGTTCCTCTTATCGTCGTTTTTTGTTTTTTTTGTTTTGATTTTCGGATTCTTTCGTAATCCTCTAACTAGCTGGGGCTTATAGCAATACCCCTTATGTTTCTAACTAACTAGTATTGCGGCACTTTGGCCTTATTACTTTCACCATCTGATGGTTTTATTTATTTTTTTAAATTTTACATTTCATGAGTTTTTAGGGAAAAGATCGTGGAATATCTGTTCTTGAGGCTGCCGTTGGGATATGTTCTACGGAAACGGGTATGCACTGTATGCAGTTAACCTCATTATAATAACTTCCATCCTTCAATCTCCTTCTTTGATCAACGGTTATTTAAAAATAATATTTACACTTGTAAGAAAACAAATTTAATACAGAGTTTGATAAAAGCGCTGCATCTTCTTAAAAATCCATTATACACCAATGCTCCAAACGTAAATGGCCAAACTGACAATCGTTTGAAGCAAATATGCCCGGCGCTTGTGCGATTGGCAAAACTCCAACTCGTAAAAGTCGCATCGCCGAGTATTTAATCCCTTTTGAATGCGGCATCAAAAGGTAACGGAATTATTTTTTATACCCATGACGCTTGAATTTATTGGGAATGGAATCTACGAACCACATCGTCAAGTCTCGACTGCTCGGAGCCAGTGGGACTGTGTCATATTTATTTAGGGAAATATTGTGAGGCAGGAGGTTGGTTAGTGACTTTGCCATTCAGATATGGTCATAAAAATATCTAAAACCATTTCAATTACTTACGTATTGATTCTGAATGGTGGTTTCTCACCATGACGACACTGAGAGCATCTTCCACTCTGAAAGAGGTACAAATTAATTGTGAAATAAATATATAAATTAAATTGAAATAAATAAT
>JAHDVE020008946.1:0-59333 GCA_022606495.2 Halesus radiatus | reverse complement strand
AACATTCCAGAAGACGATTCCCAAAAAAGTAGGTCAAACGCTTTTGATCCAAGAACATCTAATACCATTTTAAAACATATTTCAGCAGTGGGTTACAGGGTGGTGAAATTTTCTATACACTATTTATGTTTCGAAGGCTACGAAGATAATAGAAAAGTCTTAGAATATAAACAAACAAGTTAAAGTAATCGAAGAGCATAAACGAGAATATAAACGGATATCCGTGGAAACGCGCGGAAGCGAGTGGTGCGTGCCAGGATAAAGTTTTTGCCCTTAAGGGAGTCTTCACAGAGTTACCTATCCGTCTTTTTTAATCACAAGGTGGTCCTGGGAGATCCATAGACCCCGGTACGTACTGTGTTATCTCACGGTCTTCCAAAAAGAGACTTCCAAGGCATCTCGGAGACATCAATAGGTCTCTTACGGAACTTCACACACCTCTCAGAGTTACACTACTATCTTCTCAACGACCCTCAACAGCCCCATTACATGAACAGCAGTATGAACACACAGGAATTCAAGATACATGAATGGATATCTAACTGAACTCCCAAAGACGCTAAGAGGAGCCCCAGGAACCTTCCAGAGGCAAACTCCTAAGAAGAATCGAATAATAGATTATTCCGGATGGGTCAGTAAAGATGCTCAAAAACACACGAAACGCTAAGAGACGAACTTTCCGAATTTGACTAACTGGAGGAATCTCAGATAACACGAAGAAAAATCCCGGATGCTCCAAAAAAATATCCAGAAATCTCATAGGGAACATCTGCTAAATCACGGTTATGGACTCTAGTCTAGGAGGTCGCTGGAATGTGCTATTACTAAATGAAATTTTGAAATATCGGGATTTGGTTAATTGATAGGTGGCATTGAGTGACTGGTCTTACCTTTCCCGTGGTCCATGCGCGGCTATCGTGGCAGTGGCGTGGCAGTGGCGTGGGCCCCGGGCCGTGTAGTGGCCCCGCCCCGGCCCCCGCCGCCGCCTCACCGCACGCGCGCCATGGCCCCCGCGCGCCCCGCGCCCCCGCCTGCCGCGCGCGCGCTCATTCAGCGAGCGGGGGGCACATCACGCGCAGGATATCTGAAACATGGAGCACAAGGACGGTTAAAATTTTGACACATGATCGTGAAATATGCTAGGGAACATTAGTTGGAACTTTGAACACCTGAACATAAGCTATGAATCACTTCAATGGTTGGGGTTAGGTGAGAGGATCAATTAGAACTTTGACAACTGAACATTAAGTAGTTGGGCAATGGAGGCCAAAACACTAAAACCCATTATTACAATCATGTTCAAAGAAAAAAAAATTATAAATAATACTTCTAGAATGATGAACTGCCATATTGTGTGCTCCATAATATTTAAAATATTCAATAACGAAATATACATCGATAGGGGTGGGAAATTTACTAAGATCGTGGTGGCTTTTCCGTTAATTGTTTTTTTTTTGTTTGCTTTCTTGAATTCATATTTATTTTACACTGAAATATAATGAAACATAAAATTATATGTACCCAACTCCAAATCTTTGGTGAAACCGGGTAGCAAAAGAAATGTAATAGTTTAATTCCGAACCTGGACTATGGTATAATGAAGACACTAGTTGAATCATTAGTTGCAATCATGATTCAATTGCTGGTGATCCAGTTATTACAGATGATCCACTGTTTATGAGATGAAATTTCGGATGTAATTCAAACACTATCAGCAAGCCCAAGATTCCGTCGGCCGTTAGTAGTATCTAATTGACTCGGGAGCGAGTGTTGAGTGCCCACTTAATACCACAGTAATCTGCACAATGTCCGTGGGATTCCAACTTGAGGAAGGCTGCATGTTAATGAATCAAGATCCTAATTGTTCCCACTCTCCCGTTCATAGCTCTCGATATAAAGTGGTAGCAAAGCACTCAGGTTTACATACATACGGCTTCTTCCCCTTGTCCTATTCGGGTCGGGGACCCATCCCATTGACAATGCGCCTCCAGGCGTCTCCGTCAATAGCAGGTCCAGTCTCTCCTCGCACAGCCTCCGGAGTTATTTCTACCAAATATATATAATAAACGTCTTCCCTCTAGAATAGTACTCAGAATATATACCGAATTCGATTTTCTGGTATTCTTAATACATGAGCAAGCCACCTCAATTGCGCTCAGAGTTGAAAAATAATGTTACAATTTTTTTCTTCGTTAGATCAGATATATACTACGGCTCCAGGAAATTTGATATTTTTGAGAGGATGATCCTAAGAACGATCATACTATGAAATGGTATCTAGCACATACGATACACCCATTAGCTATACCAATTGATCGTTTTACGATCCGTCATTTACAAGATTCATAAAACTGGGACCTGTTGCAATTGGATATAAGACAATCGTAGAGGGTCTTTATAATATTTTAAATAAAACGAACACCTTATTTTGAAACACAAATTTCTTTTAAATTCATCACTAACCACTTTCGTTTATCCCAAGCATCGTCAAGGTAAATTTAAAATAAAACAAAAATACTTAAAGTGCGACATACAAAAAATAATAAAAGGATGACAAAATATAAAGCGATACAATTGAACAGCGAGACAAATATATGTTTACACGTAATAGAATGAGAATATAAATGAAAAAGATAGAGATGGAACGTCGAAGGAGGGGGAGGGATTAAGAGGAAATCGGAAAATTTGAGTTAATGCGAAATATATCTGATATAGGACATGTTACGTTGATTATCAAAAAATGTCTTTATAATAATTCAGCAGGACGAAAGCGTGTTAAAGACAAAGTCTAAACAATGGTGGTTGGACAGTGTGAAGCCAAATTCTACATCCCAAAGGGCATGAGCTTTGGCATCATCAGATGTCATTTGAGCAGACCTCTTCTTACTTGAAAGGCATTAATTAGTGTGATTGAATAATTTGGGCTTCCGTACTCCGGTGCGAATACCGTAGCACGATAAAAAGGGTAAACACGTGTTAACTGGGCAATATTAGCCACATGAGAATAAGCTCCCTTTGAAATGCCCCACCGCGGTCAATCCAGTCCACTAACTTTTAATATTATGCCGATGTTATTGCACGTGTGTGAAATGAATTTTGACGAATAAAATCAAGGCGCGAAGCTTCCGCTCGGTTGATTATTAAATAATATTGTGAGTACCAAAATTTATTGCTGAAGCAAGGCGATAAGCTATTTATTATTGTAATATTGGTCTCCCAATGTCGATCGCTACGATTCTTGTTTCAGATCATTGCTGCTTGAGACGCGTGGATTATGAATTTTTTTATAGATTCCACTTACTTTTCCTTAGATTTCATTCCACACCTAAAGAAAATAAGGAAAATGAACTAGAAAATAAAAGTTTGAAAAATCAAAACAAAACTATTTATAGTCCACCTCATACTTTTAACACTTGTTTCTGTCAGTTTGATCTCTCTCACTCGATATCTCACACCTTAAAATATAATTAGCAAACAGAGTGGCTTATCCAGCTTTTCCTGTACATATGTAATTTTCTGAAAATACATATTTTACTTCGATTATCCATTATCTTCCCCCTCTTTATAGCATATTTTACATATAATATAATATTTTATTAATTTAAGATTTTTGTCAAAGATCATAATAATAATTAGTTTTTAAAAATATATAATGTTATTAAGTTCTGCGAGTAATTCAGTTTTTTTTTTAATTATTGTGACAGCTGTATCGGCGTTCAAGGCCATTGTCAAACTGTAGCTAGGCTACGTTGAGATAACTTATTTATGTGATTCTATTTACCCCCACCCAATTTCAATTTAATTATTAAATTTGATTTACATTCAACTGAAAATAAAAAAAAGGGTTCTACTTAGTAAAGACAAAAACAATTATTACTATTATTATTATTGATAAGACGCTCTTCGTAGTTATCGTAATCACTCTAATATACTATATCTTCCATATTTCGTCTTATTACTTTGACAGTAGCCCATTCCCTTATAAAGTTGTCACTTGATATTTGGCGACGTCTTCTGGTTCCACAATATCAGCTCTCCAGGTATCTGAGCCTTCTTCCCTCAAATTCAAATTCAAATTTTAAAAATATTTATTGTGCAACTGAAAGTATAGAGAGTGTGGCTTATAGGTACATCATATTTCTTACAGTTAACATAAAGAATACAAATAAAAATAATAAAATATTAATCTGTTATAAATCAATATAAAGAAGTTTAATCTGTTAGTGTGTTCAATTTTAGAGAGAAATGTTTTTAGTGATGATTTAAATAGAAGTAGAACGTATAAATCGTAGGCGTTTCATGTTACGTGGAAGGTTGTTATATATTTTAATTGACATGTAGTGAGGTTCCTTGTTTTAATATTGTTTTGTTGGGTTGTGGTATTAGTAAGTTTAAAAAAAATGTATTTCTCTTCAAATTTTCTACCTAATTCACATTAATATAGCAAAACTAAAATGTTAAAACAAAACTAATCAATACACATCAATACTTGTACCACATTTAACACATCCACGTGGACACTTGAGCACAGCTTCTCATAGTGGGTCACGATAAATGTAACACTCCATTCACAGTATCACTTCATACCTTACACTCCACATTATAAAACACCATACAAATCAAATGTCTGTTTTCGATTCACGACCCTGAACGATGAGAACCTAATGCCACTGCCGATCTGAGCTAAAATAATGTCCGGACCAGACTTCACATCTAAGAGGCCATCTCCAGGGTAAGTCCTGCCGATATAATTGTCTCCCATAACTCCCCCCTGTAACCCAACCTTCCTCTCCCCCTCACCTAATATCCTCCATTTTCGTAATACTGGCTTTCTAACTTAGGGGCTTTCTTCCAACCTAACCTCCCTCTTCCTCCCCTCATTTTCGTAATAATATATATATATTTAGGTTTAAAAAAAAATATTAAAATAAGAGTAATTAATTGATTTTACGATGAAAGACAATCATTGAAATAATTCCTTCCTTTTGCAAATAACCAATTGTGAACACTGATTGTATAAAGATGATCAGATTTCGATTTCCTAGTTTCAGTACTCAGTGAGTTGAACATTTTGGGAGCAATTTAAGAGAACTGTCGTTGGGCGGAGGCTGTTTTGTTTTCGATTTCCGATTCTACGTTCGTGAATCATACATAAAGATTAAGCTAACCATTTCCAGACAACACTAAAAAATAATCATGAGAGTCAAATACGTAGGAAAACAGAGCCAAAGTTCATCGCTTTGTTAGCATCCGTGAAACATTACTTAAAAAGCGGTAAGAATGGATATATTATTACACCCTACGACAATTTAAGTGGCTTCCGGACGAGCGGGTGGCCTAACTGCAGGGTGGCCCGACCGAAATTGGGTTTTGCCGCCACACGGCAGATTTCATCAGTGGTCATATGAACATAGTCGGGAGCGTACGTCCCATGGCTCGCTCCTAGTTGCTACATGTGTCAGTAATCATATGAACATCAGCGGAAGTGCACGCACCTTACGCGAACACCTACGTGTTCAATACAAAAACAAAACCTTTGCGATGACACTTGACAGCTACAATGGCTATTATACAGATTAATAATCCAAGAAAAAGAACATCTATTTTAGGTTTGGTCTTTTGCTTAATATATATATATTTTTTTTTTTTTGTATCGAAATATCGCTTAAGTATCGAAATATCGCTTAAGTATCTATATCCCGTTCCAACTATAGTTTGAATTCCCCAATTAAACACTTACACAGTCTTGGGAACAAATACTTGAAGGATATGGATGTATTTGACAATAATCTAAACTTGGCAAATTTCAAAAGGGGGATGAACGAATTGTTTCTGCCTAGTTTATAAATTATTGTCAACTACAACTTATATAATTTACTTATTTGTTAATAATGTTAATATTGACTTTATGGATATTCTACTATTTACTATTTTCAAGTGTAACTTAATTTTTATCGTAGCTTTTCAAGTGTAACTTAACTTTTATCAAATGTAATTTAACTATGCATATTTTTTTTATATATATTTTTTTCTAATGTGATTTTAAAAATAATATATCTGTATGTAAAATACTTTTGGGCGTTTAAATAATAAAATAATTTATCACCAACCGGTTTCGCTTATCCCAAGCTTCGTTTGGGAAAATTTCAAAACTAAACAACAACAAAAAACAACATTGAGTGAGCATGTATAGGTGAAACAAGATACAAATAGAATAATACGGATACGAAATATAATTCTAATTACAACAAATGATATCAGTCTTTTTTACTTAAAGTAAATTAAATTTAATAACATTATTATCAAGTCCTACAAGTATTTTAGATTTAATTGATTGTGACCGCGTTCAAAGTCCTTTTCAAACTGTGGTTAGGCCACATTGCGACTTACTTACGATTTTATTTACACAATCTAAAATTTTATGGCGTTTGAAATGATTTGTTAATATTTTCTGGTAAACACCGATTTACTTAGAAAATAATTTTAATAAATAAAATTTTCTTTTCTGTGAGGTCCATACAGATGAAATCTGTTTTCCCCGCTTTTAATAATGGCAGATTTTTGTTAATTGTTTTATAATGAAGTGAACGCTATTAATGCAATAAATTTAAATGTGTCTGGTAAATCCCCGAATTATTTTTAAGTATTAAATGGTTTAGGTTTCGTGAAAATACCAACAAGTTATTTTTCTTATTTTATTTATTAACATTACATTATGATCATTAAATCATCAACAAGCCCAAGTCCTGACATATAGAAATAAAGAGTGTTAGATTAAATTTACTAGAGCAACTAGCGATAAACAAACGAACTAAGTGGAGAAAACAGATTTCATCTGCAAGTGTACCTCACAGAAAAGACAATTTTAATTATCACAACATTAAAATTAAAATTGGGTGGGGGTAAATAAAATTATATTCATAAGTCGTTTGACACAGTTTGAAAATGGTTTTGAATGCCAAAATAGCTGTCACAATAAAAAAAAAAATACTCGCAGAACTCAATAATAACATTACTCAATTTGATTCACTTTAAATTAAATTGAGTACCAATTAAAAGAACATAATAACAATTGATAAGATCAACAGAGACACGGTGTTTCAGTGTCGTAAACAGACCGTTATCATAATACTTATGGTATTCGTGCAGCGTCGGAATGAATATCCATCATAATGTACAATATTTTTCAGGTATTCTCACAACCTTCGGACGATAAATTCTTTACAATGTAGTTTTAGTTGTAGAATTGGAATGAATAGCCCTGTCGGCAACAGCCTGCGTGACAAGTAAGTACGCGTCTGGGATGAATTTCTTTGTCTGTCCTCCGTCCTCCTGCGTCCTCCCGGGAGGGGAGGGGAGACGATCTCTCCTCTCGTCCCCTGCTCTCTGTGGGCGGGAGTTAAGAGACATCACGCATCCGTCCTCAGATACTAACTACAAGTACTCGACAAACTTTATGGAGGTGCATACTATCGCCAGCAGAATTTAATCAATGGTCTTTTTTTAGTTTGGCATTTCAAGGAGCAGCGTGAGAAGTATCTTTGATTCGAACTGCCTGGAACCAGAGGAACTAGCAATGGGCATAATCGAAACATCCGATTCTGAAATTTTATAATACTAGAATGATGATCAGAATGACAATGCGAAATTTTGTTTTATTCTCAAAAATTTTGACACTCACAAAAAGTCTAACTCTTAAGTAATTATTATTATCGAAATTACACCCCAAAATGGGAAATGGAGCGAGAGGGGGAAACAAAATCTGGCTCTTCTAACCTGATTAAATAGAAATTAGCATTTTAAGTAACATATTTATTTGGGCACGTAGAGCGAATGAACGAAGAAGTGTAAGAATATATGACGCGAATATGAATGGAAGAAGAAGCCGGGGACGCCCGAGGAAGACATGACACGATCGAGTGAATCGAATACTTGAGTAGGGCCATCTCAGAAGTCGGAATAATAGAAGAGAATGTATGTGTATGCCAAGATCAAGTTGTTCGGAGGGGGGCCTTTCTGTGTTCCCCTGTGGGAAAACGGCGTGATGGTTAGTTAGTTAGTATTTATATCGAAGCTGAAATATCATACATCAGTAAAATAAAGTTCTTGCATGGTGCGATAACAGGAATGCGGAATAATAGAAGAGAATGTATGTGTACGCCAAGATCGAGTTGTTCGGAGGGGGGGGCCTTTCTGTCTTCCCCTGTGGGAAAACGTCGTGATGGTTAGTTAGTTAGTATTTATATAGAAGCTGAAATATCATACATCAGTAAAATAAAGTTCTTGCATGGAGCGAAAACCGGTATGCGGAATTACCCAAAAACATCAAGTTGTTTTCTTCCACTTAACACAAACAGAAACACAATAGTACACACACAAAAACAACGTCATCACTACCCATCCATAGACACCCGTCACTCTACAAATAATCCAATAGTTCCACCTACCACCAAGACATCCCTTGCTCAAAGACAATTTTCATACTTAGGTCCAAAAATGTTCAACATCATACCCGATACAAGAAAATCGAAAAGTACAATTGATGTGCGAAAATTGGTCTATGCTTTGCTTCTTGGTTTAGGGAGAGTCAAAAGCGAACATATGCCGACATGACCGACAGTTAATTCTTTAATTTATTTTTTTAATAATTACAAACATATACATTAGTGGCGCTTTGGCCTTATTACTATTGCTATCTCATGGTTTGATTTACTTGTCTGAATTTATGTTACATTATTTTTGCTCTTCGGGCAAAGATTTTAACTAGATTAAAAACCCCAACCAAGGAAAGGAAAAAGGACAAACATTTGGTCATAAACAATTTACTTAAGTTAATTTTTGCACTTACTGAATAAAATACATTTAAATGTTTTTTTTTGTCGATACTATTTTCTTCACATCTCTTTATACTTAATTATTACACCCTTTTCTAGATATATTATATTACCATACTAGCTTTTTTCCCGTCTATTCTTGTATAATGGCACTTAATATGAACTAAACGTGTCCATTTGACCGTCCTAAAACGGGATTTGTTCCCCGTTGGGCAGTCAACGCTTTCTTACATTTTACTGTTTAATAATATGTGTTTTAAATAAAACAAAACAAATAAAAAAATAGATAATAAAATGAAATAGGTAAAAATTACCCATAAGGAAATTGTCATTGGAATTCGTGATGAACAAAAAGGGACGAAAGTCAATCACAATAAGAAATCCCTGATATCTCTGAAAAAACTGGCCTACGCCAAGGTACATTTTAGCATGTTCATTTACCATGTTTTACCACTAGTATTCAAAGTACCGATGTTCTTTCTATTTGTACAGCCGACCCTTTTACGTCGTTAAAAACATGGTTCAATTGTTCCAAAACAAGAACACAGCAGCTGAAGTACGCTGACCACAATGGTGGAATAATTTCATTGTGCGACCACACCCTTCAACAATATGTAATTGGATTTGGGTGGAATCTCTACTTTTCGTATGAATATTTGATGATGAAGATCATTTTATAATGATCTAGCTAATGTGAACCCGGCCCCATTCGGTTTTTTTTTTAATTAATAAAGTTGTGAATTCTTGCTTGTCGTTTGCGTACCATAATTGATTTGACAGCGAAAGTGATGCCTTGTGACGTCTATTACTATCTCTAAAAAAAGAAACATTCATTTTAAAATTTTATTCATTCCAAATTTATTTACTTTTTTATATACATATATATTTTTTATTCATTTCATTAATTTTATTTCATTCCAAACATTAATTATTTCAAAATATATCTAAATAATAAAGTTCTAAAGTAGTTTAACCTGTGTTTTCCATTTTGAAAATATTCTACCCAAACAAACCGTCTTTTTTTGAATATGTAATCTGTGGCTAACCAGAGTGGTATATATGTGAGCTGAATACAACGGGGTGAGTTCAATGTTTTTCATACCAATTTGAAAACGTAATAGCAATAGCTTTACATATTGGATTTCATTCAAACTACTCTCCAAACCTTCCCGTCACTAATAAGAACTTTGTAATTTAGCAATTTGTAACATAACCGGTCAGAAAATCGTTTTAACAAATCATTATAATGGAATTCATCAAAAATAGAAACACTCGGGTTAGATAAAATAGAAACACTCGGGTTAGATAAAATAGAAACACTCGGGTTAGATAAAATAGAAACACTCGGGTTAGATAAAATAGAAACACTCGGGTTAGATAAAATAGAAACACTCGGGTTAGATAAAATAGAAACATTCGGGTTAGATAAAATAGAAACACTCGGGTTAGATAAAATAGAAACACTCGGGTTAGATAAAATAGAAACACTCGGGTTAGATAAAATAGAAACATTCGGGTTAGATAAAATAGAAACACTCGGGTTAGATAAAATAGAAAGACTCGGGTTAGATAAAATAGAAACACTCGGGTTAGATAAAATAGAAACACTCGGGTTAGATAAAATTGAAAATCGTTTTATTAACAAGTTAGAACATAAACTAATATAATATAATTAGGTTTTGCCTATGGCAGTCTTGCAATTGGTTTGAATGTTTTGATTAAGTGTTTGAATGTGGATGAAGCAAGGAGTGTGTTGGTTATAATTTTTAAAATTTATATTAGAAAAAAATTCTACTCACCCTCCTCCTCCTCCTCCTACTGTACCCCAACCCTTACACATATACCAACCCTTATGCCTAACCCAAACCTTACGCCTATCCCAACCCTCACGCATATCGCAACCCTCACGCCTATCCCAATCCCTATCGTACCCCTACCCCGACCCCTAGTAAATTTATTGCAATAAATGTATTTTGCATAATATTTTCCCAAACAGGAGGCATATTTCGCCAAAAAAGAGGCCTTGTATAATATAATAGTGCTACGAGATCGAAACAGAAAGCAGTCGGTTGTAACTTTACAATGTTAAAATACTTCTACATGTGATGGTACGACGCAGCCCGCATGTACCTACTTTGCAAAACCTGGTGGAACGAGCAAAAAAATCTATACCTCAAACACGTGACTATTTCAGGAGACGGTCGTAACGAGCCAGGGAAAGGCGCAAAGCGATGCAACACGCAAATAACAACATAAAACAAAGGACGGCTCACACCAAACTTACCTACCATTCATTTAAATCTGTTTGTACAAAGTCCCTACACCGCAAGGACAAGGCAAAATATGGATAGGCAAGTAGTATTTCATTTTCGCGCATTTACGAACATCCTTCGGTCGATCCAGCTATGATTCATAACAATGTAATGTATTGAAATCACGAAACAACATTTCTTTTTTTTTATTGTGATTCTAATACATTATCCCGTTGAACTACAATAATGAAGTATTAGTCAACAGGATTTTCAAAAACAATTGAATGAATACAGATAAAGGCACATAAAACGATTATAAAAATAAGCTAGAATTCGAAACTTTATAACTTTATTATTAAAAAAAAAAATCCCGAGCAAGGCCGAGTGCACATCAGCTAGTTTTTAAATATCAATTGAACCATAGAATTTTGGACCGATTGTAGGAACGCAGTTTAAATTAGTTTTCCAAAAATGTCCCTAAGTGGTTATTCCATACCGTAAAGTTGATTCTGCGAGTGACAAGTATATAATTCTTAGTATTCACTGGAACAAAACATTTAAATTTGTATAGCCTACCCATCCATTATTGCACAAGAAAGAAGTCGGGGTTGCGTGACACAATCGATTGAATCAAATACTTGAGTCGGGTCATGTCAAGAGTGAGAAAAACATTATTGGATATTTTGTTCAATCTAGTGATATTTCGAATTATTCGAAATCAATTTCGAAACCACACCCAAAATAATAGCCTTCAGAGATATTTGTTTAATTAGTTATATAAAATGAAAATGAAAATCGAAATTAAATTATATGAAATAATCATTGGTTTGGCGAAAATACACTGATACGAAGTATGTCTGTTCGACAAGCTGCAATAACACGAATACACAGACGGTGCTAATGGACAGTATGTCTGTTCGACAACCTGCAATAACACGCGTACACAGACAGTGCTAATGGACAGTATGTCTTATCGACAACCTGCAATTACACGCATACACACACAGTGCTAATGGACAGTATGTCTGTTCGACAACCTGCAATAACACGAATACACAGACGGTGCTAATGGACAGTATGTCTGTTCGACAACCTGAAATAACACGAATACACAGACGGTGCTAATGGACAGTATGTCTGTTCGACAACCTGCAATAACACGAATACACAGACGGTGCTAATGGACAGTATGTCTGTTCGACAACCTGCAATAACACGAATACACAAACGGTGCTAATGGACAGTACGTCTGTTCGACAACCTGCAATTACACGCATATACAGACAGTGCTAATAGACAGTATGTCTGTTCGACAACATGCAATTACACGCATACACAGACATTGCTAATGGACGCCTACTCAAAGATGTTCCAGAAACATGGTAGAAAAAAAAGAAAGAATTCCATAAAAATTAGTATGATACATTTCGAAGTGTATTATTTTATTTGGGGACGATGAGAATAAAGAGGCACTAAAAGTAGGGTTGCCATATATCTCGTACATAAGGATGGGGCGATGATCGTCGCTATATTTCACACTTTCGTGCCGTATTAGTTAGTTTCGTTTTTGTCCCATATTTTCATATCATGTTTGGACTGCAATAAGGAACTCCAGTCCATTTTTTTTTTCAATAATGACATCAAACTTAAATACTAGAATATTTCGTTTTTTCTAATGTTAGTTTTCATAGTTCGCCAAAACGCTTCAAATCTATGGCCGGTCGGTTTTGAGGTAGAATGTCAAATGTTAAAACAAGGATGAGCTTTATCGTAAATAATTTTATATTCTACTCATAGTAAACCATAACTAAACATAAGTAAGAAAATTATGTACCTTTTTAGAAACTTTAACTCAAAGAATATAAATACCATAGTATTGAGCATTAACATTATTATAATAACCGTATTGATAATTGGTTTGCTCATCAATACTCTAATTTATTTTACTAATAATAGTTTTTATATTGAACAACAATTATAGAGTTTAAAGTCACCCAGATTAAGTTTAAATTTCGCCAAAATAAAAAAAAAAACAAAAGTGAAAAATAAAAATGTCCATACTCATCTAAAAACAGAATGAGCACGTGACGTCAGATGTTCCAAATGCAATGGTACAAACATAATAAGTTGTTTTGACGAGATGATTTTTTATTCACTTTTAAATAACGATTTATACATTCTACGTATAATAAAAGTTATTTATTCAGAATCGGCGTTTGCTGATCTATATGAATATATATTTTTATAGAGTCATTGTATTTTTTACTAGAATTCCTTATTGGAAAAAATGTGGTAGAGAAACAAAATAGGGTCAGTCACATCAACTACCATAAAAGCAAATTACGACTGGAGTGCCAAACAACCCAAAAATCCATACACAATTCATCACTGTCCCGCATCCTTGCCGGAGATTTATGGCAACCCTAACTAAGAACTACAAAGAAAAATGAAATAAAAGTAGGTACCACATTAACTCCACAGTAGTAGATATGCGAGTTTAAGAGAAATGACAGTCGTAAAGCAGATATACGATTTGGGATAAAATGCGACGCCGCAAATAAAAAGTTAACACCGCACTTTGCCGCTGTAAAAAATAACCAAGCAGCGAGGAAATAGCTTACCAACGCAACGTGAACATTATACATTTGTATTATATTATGTAAAATGCGGTATAAATTCTCGTATCCGGCTTCTGTAGCTTTTTGTTCCCAGATATAGTAAATCCTTAAATATTACCACATATTGAATAATAATAATTGGATGATTTGTATAGCGCCGTTTTATTGAAAAATTACCTCAAGGGCGCTGTACGAATATTACTTCTTATTCTTTATCTAATTACATATATACAAACAGATACAGAAAACCATACTCACTTGGCAGGTCGCTTCAGATGAACACAGTTTTGTTAGAAAATTTAAGCTTAGAGATGATATGATTTTCACGGTTGCTGTCTTATCCTCCCTTTTTAATGGTTTTATATTTATTAGAAGATTGGTGGCACAAGAGTTGGTATTTATTTGAAATATTTATAATTTTTAGAACTGGAGAATATTTATAGATTGACCTTAAAAAGCGTAAGAAGTTTTTAATAGATATACTCGTATATATATATATATTTTTTTTTATACATTTAGTTGTTCACAGTGTTGCGGACTGTGGATGCATTTGTGCACCGATGCGTGCATTTTTTGTAACTTTAGGGGAGCACTAGCCTAGCTATGCAATTTACGTGTGCATTTCTTCAATTTATGGATATGATTGTCTGAAAAGACGAGTTGTAAGTTTAGTTCTGAATTCTGTCGAGGTTTTGATCAGTCTTAAGTCATGTGGCAGTTCATTCCAGGCTTTAGGTCCCGATACGCCAAATGATGATGTAATATAGAGTACATCACATATTGAAATAAAATGTTTAGAATTTATTTATCTGTATCTCACTTTTGGTGGAATATCGCCTTATCAAATACACATAAAAGCTGCAGCTGTTCAGATATGGCTGCGGATATGCCGGATATAATACGTGTAAAGGTTGTTTAGCCTCAAAGGGCGTTCTTGGCCAACGATTCAAAGAGAGGTAGAATAGAAATCAGACATCGTATTGATGAATGTATTATTAATTTTACAAAATTGATACTGAGTTGATATAATGGATAGATGCCAAGTCCCACTGGCTCCGGGCAGCAAAGGGGACGACAATCAGAGAATGTGTGATCTAAGATGAAATTGAAATAATGTAGTTCTGTTCTTTCTGAAAGCAACAATACAAGTGAGTTATAAAGGGGGATACGAGTTTCTTACAGTTGCATTCTGGTGCAGTGCTGTAGTTTTCACGTCCGTCTAACAAAAAGCGCCTACCTGAAGAAATTGTAACTTGGTGAGGGATGAAGAATGCCATTCAGAATCTAACTGCTATTGAATACGATGGTTTGTAAACTATATCCTTGTTCGCGTTCACCTCCTATGGGACACCTGAACCCTTAACACTGTAGCCAGCAGACATCTAGGAATAGAGATGTATTGTCTAGAATCTAGAGTAGAGATAGAGTAATCTAGAATACAGAAGCGCACTCGAGGTGAACCTTCACAAAACTGCGCTATAGAGATTAACTCTTATTATTATTATTTTATTTTTTTCGAAGGAAGCAAACACTTTGGGGTGTGACATTATATATTAAATGAAAAAACACAATTTGTAAAACACCACTTTTATTGAATTAATAACGATCTCCAACCAGGTTTCGCTTCACCGAAGCTTCGTCAGGGCTTATTATTAACTAAAGATAATTAGATACAAAATTGTTACGGTAGATTTAAAGATCAAGTCATTCTAGAAACTTATAAAAATACAATACTTATATCGTTGTATTCGGTACGTACAGCCCGCCAACAAACAATTCGTCTCAATATTTAAAAGCATTAAGTGCTAAGA
Source organism: Halesus radiatus (assembly GCA_022606495.2). Lineage (NCBI taxonomy): Eukaryota > Metazoa > Arthropoda > Insecta > Trichoptera > Limnephilidae > Halesus > Halesus radiatus. Next base: position 43,818 of record JAHDVE020008946.1, on the reverse strand, counting down.
GCGTTTTTTTTAATAATATTTGAATTAGCACCATATGTGAGCTCACATCACGTTTCGTTTAACGTTATGAGGAACGGCTGCGCGGCCTGTTTCATACAAAACTTTATTTTGGATTAGAGGCCAAAATACCCACCTAAACTATCTGATTCTTTTATCCTTCCTACATTGTATCTCCACCAATCCCCGATATTGGGAGAATGACAGACCCACTGGCAGTTCGAAGATACGGAAACCTAAATGAATAGCCAAGTGATTTCCAAACTTTTTCGATTCGCGGCGCTCTCGCTAATCCGGATTTTCCAGACGGATCCCATTGTCAATTTGTAAATCGAGCGATACTAACGGCCGTTTTTTCAACCCTACTGAGCAATTATTGGGCCGAAATTGTTCCTTAACATTGTTCAAATGCACAAATATGTTCTTCCCAACGAAATTTACGATCAATTGATATCGATTTTTGTGGATTAAGTTCAGCTTAACAGAGGACTAGTTTAAAAGTGTCAACAAAGTGAACAAATGCGAGTGAAATTAGTTCGCGATCTATTTACCGCGATTCAAATATAGAATGACAAAGAATTATTTCCACTTTCGAATGTCAAAACATGTTTTTGTGTTTTAAATAAAACTGAAGAGAACCTCACTTACCTTACTTATTATAAGCTACGTTTTGTCTTGTTTATCACGTAAGAGAAACGTCAAATGTACGTCTATGAAAGTGGGCGGGAAATATTTTATTTTCTATGGAAGCGGGGGGGGGGGAGGCACTATTATGTAGTCAACGAAAGTGGGCGGGCATCACCACAGACAATTTAGGATAAAAATGCTTGGAAATAGGCAAACAGGGCGAATGCTCAACAAAACACTCGGTTGATCGTGTCTCAGATTGATCATTCGAAAAGTTGGGAAGAACGGCCGTTAGATTTGATCATAGCAAGTGCTGAAAACCAAGGTTCGCGGCTTCCAGGGCACCGCGACCCACATTTTGGGAATCACCCATAGCCCCCACCTCTTTATTTCATCAGTCCGACCTTTGGAGGTATTAAAAATCCGGTTTATAAGATGATGTACTGTGTTGTGTGCAAGGATAAGGATGCACGGATAAGGATGCAAGGGATGTGCCCGGTGACGTCACACCCAACAAACCATCCAGCTTTAATAATTATTATTTTAATCAAGAAAACAAACTTTTTAAAAATACTGATATTCAATAGAACGTCATATTGACAAAACAATAATATTTATTACGAATGGACCGGAGTTCCTTATTATAATTATAAGTTACAGACAAAAAATAACTCAATTTATTGGATTAACTTATTGAAGTTTATAAACTTCCTTGTAATATTTAATCATTGAAGGTATTAGTCGCATCTAGGAATCGAACCCAGGATCTCTGTCCTACCGAGACAACGTTCTACCACTATCTTATTGTATGACTGCAAAGATCTACCCAAATACAATACATCGTCACACAAAAAGATAGCAGCCGAATTGAAGCATGATATCGATAAAATAAACTGGTCTCATTAGTTTAGTGATATAACCTTGTCCCGGTAAGACAGAGGTCCCGGGTTCGATTCCCAGATGCGACTAATACCTTTTTATTTTCTGTGTCCTTTTTGGTTCCATGTTTCATTTGGATTAATATAATCTTCTTCAATGATAAAAAAACAACTACCTAACCATCATCTCATTTCACGGCAGGGGTAGGCAGAGAGGATAGACCGCCACGCAACACACTCTGTCTCGAAATACATTCCTAGCTTCATTCATATATTGCTACTCGTTCCAAAATCCTGTTTAAATGTAACAACACTAGGACTGAGCATTACAAACACTCGCTTGTACCTAGATTACATGAAGTTAGTAATAGATGCGCAGATGTAGCGGATCTATTTAATTGCTCGGAAGGTAAGTACAAGAAGGCTATACTATCATATTTTTTCAATAAATTTTAATTTAACCCAAGTTTACTATGTTTTATATGTACCCAAATCTTTTACTTTTATATACTTCATTGACTTTTATTCTTTATATTCTCTCTGATGTCATTGTACGACCTAATGCCGCATTTAATATTTACCTTTTAAAATTATTTGTGCTATATTCTTATGCTTGTAGTTAACTGTGACATGCAATTATTGTTTATGGTATATTTATACGGCTGTTATTAAATAAATATATCGTCTCATACAGATTCTTGTGTTATTCTGACTCTTGACTTGACCCGACTAAGTATTTGATTCACTTGATCGTGCCATGTCTTCCTCGGGCGATCCTGACTTCTTATACCATGAATTATCTGGAATGGTACACTGTGTTATTCCCGTATCAGTGAGACGAATGAAATATTTAGTTGTTATATTTCATGAAGGCCATCTCTATTTTATTTATGTACCTACTGTGGTGTGTCTTGCACCTGTGCGGCTATTGTAATTAACTAAATATGTAAAAGACTATACAGGGCGTATATAATATAATATAATAAATAAATATAATACGTACAGCTATTATGAACATGATAAAATATTTTTTTCAAAAATTAAGTTGTAAGCGGAGACGATATCACCCTCTTATCAAAATCAGCTGTGAAAAAGTATAAATAAGAAATATGATAATATTATTTTTCCCAGAAAAAGATAACAGGTATTGATCAGCGTACTGGTGATTCACTGCGTTGTTCAACTTCTCATAAATTATCGTAAAATAATATGTTTACCAGAACGGTCATTAGTACTTTGGATGCGTGCTGTTTAATTTTTATTGACGTTAGAAAGTCATACAGAACTTTTTTTTAATGGGGATGATAAAAACATTATTGAATAAAAAGAAACCTGAAACATACGGCTTTGTTTATTTCACAGTATATAAGAAAATTAACGTCTGTTTCATTGTTCATTCCCTTTATTTCAACTAAACAGAACACAGCATTCACGATGGAGAACACCGTTTCATCGGGAGCGCAGCAATCCGTAAGTATTCAATTATATTACAACTGGGACAAAACGACAAACCGGTCGGGGCTTTGAGATGTACCTAGTGCCTGCCTTACCGGGAGCCGGGACTATCCCCATCAAAAACATGATCTTCGTGAAGGAGCGAAATTTCTTAAATCCTGATTCTGTTTCTTTTGATCTGTGTATGGTATTTGAATCTTTGAACACAATAATGCCCACTCGAAACGTTCATCGTGGATGTAGGAATAAATCTCTTCGATAAAATAATTGATTTAGAGAAAGTTTACGCAGGATAAATAAATGGCGGGACGTGTAGAAGAAGATTGTTGCAAAACATCATTTTTTCAGATAAAATAGATCTATTATTAATCATACTACAATCTTAAAAATCAATATGCTGAAATCTATTTACCTGTTTGCTGAATTTGACAACCAATGGAAGGCGGATTACTTCCTTCAGAAGTTTGTTATAACCTTTTGTCGAGTTAATAATCGATTCATATAACTATTTAATAAATAAAATACACCAGACACATACAATAAACGCTAATTAGAGAAATATTTATCGACTTCTCACAGATTATTATTTCGAAAACAAAATACAAGGAGCGCACAAAGATAAAACACATGTTATGTTTGGAACTGTTTCCAATGAAATTGAATTTTGAAAGAAAATATAGAATAATGCAGTAGTACTCACGTAATATATTTCTTCAGACAGACACTGGCTTCCACGAGCACTCAATGTGAGAAACTATAATAAATTAACAAACCAACGGAAATTCGTAAACTTTATAAAGTTTTTCAAAACACTGACGTATTTGCGCAAATGCAAGCAGCTTCTGCCTGAAGTTTCTTCAAAGCCAACAATAACAATATTCCCGGGATTTGATTGGCTGTCAGTTCAAAATCCTGACAGCGGATTGGTAGAAAAACTAAATGTGCATTACTTCTGCGCACGCGTGCTAGTGGGCGGAAGATTTAAAATGGCAACGTTGAATTTGAATTTAAAATAAAAGTGATGAAACAAAGTTATTGTTTTATTTTTAAAATTATAATGTCACATCACCAGGTTACCGCTTCATATGAAAATATATTAAAATTGTTAATTTGTTTGTCTCTTAGAAACAGTTTATAAAATCTACGAAGAAAAAAATATTTCAATATCAGTTCTTTTTACGTCTCAGAAACGTTTAAAAAATGCGTCTTGCGAAAAACAACGAATAAATTGGTACCTACTCAAGTCGTGAGATGTCGAGAAGTCAAGAATCAGAATAACAGAATGTATTAATCGTGTGAGACTGTGAAACGATGTATGCATGTGAAAGAAACAAGGAGTATGTGCCGAGACAGAGATGTATGTAGATACATCCTCTCTGCCTACCCCTGCGGAAAAACAGCATGACGGTTAGTTATTTTGTTAGGTACTTACCTGATTGATTACGTGATTTATTTTTATTTTATATTTTTAAGTAATTCGTTGAGTCGGAGAGGATCAGACTAAAAAAGTAATAAAAAATAGTAATGATGTCATTATTTTTCGAAATATCGGTGAAATGGTGAATGACGACATTATTAACGATTATAAACGTCTAAAAAACAAGTATTTGACATCTGAATACGTTTGAATTAAGTTGATAAACGCGCATTGCTAAAACGCTTTTCAAATCAAAATCGATTGCTAAATTGTGCAAATAACATTTATCACTGTAAAGCGCCCCTGTGGTGATTTCTCGTTGTAAAAATGATCCATTATCATTAAACCGTTGCCATTATTCCATTAAAAACATTTTTGAACTCGAATGAGTCATCCGCCTGCAAATATTTAACAGCTGTTGTCATTGTTTGGCGTTTGGTTCTTCCAACCACTTCCAACGGATTCAGTGTCCTTGCAATGTCAAATCCATAATAAACTCGTAACGGAAACGGTTTGCATGAATGTCACCAACCATAATATTATAAAGCTTTGTTATGTAGGAAAAATTACATGTTCGGTCACGAAAAGGAAAAATCAATGCCTATTACGAAGCAGTTGCGCACATTGCTCTATGATCACAGGTAAGCTGTGTGCAGTTTTTTAAATTCGGGTATGAATTGCACATTGAACATGTGAAAATGGTCATTTTGTTGGCTGATTGTTGTGTTGTGGCCAGCTGAATAAATGAGAGTACAAGTTCTTTATAAATTTGTCAAATAAATGAATTATTTTATTTTTCTTTATGGTTCGATGTTTTTCTTCGGGTAGGCACAGATGACCAATGTTACGAAGATGGAATAGGCACCGAAATATCACTCTAATTATTTTTGCAGTTTTTTTGTGGGAAAATGATCACAAGATATTCGTTGGTCCTGTAAATTATTTCAATACAGGACGTTTTGAAATGAGTTAGGCCTGGCGGTTCAGATTTTGTCACTTATCACATAAAAAAAACAAAGATTATCATTGCATCACATAGTTAAGTAATCTACTCATCGACGAAGTATTACACCGGAATATCTAATATATTAAAAAAAAAAACAATATGTAGAAAAACCAATTCAAACATTAATTACGAAAAATGTGGAAGTATTTAATGCACAAGACAATCTTGTGCATTATATCTACGCTAAGAATGATTTAAACAAACATTTAAAAAAAATCAAAAAAACCCAAATTTAAAACTGTCTGGATAAAGTAGCTATAAATAGCTCATCACTATAACGATGCGACATGACTCATTTTGTGAAGAGCGGGAGTCACGGTACCAGCTCAATATTTTTGTACAACTCAATTTAACGACGCCTCATTTAAGAGCCGGCACATATTAAGTTCATGAGCTCATACCCCAGTTCATACGACTCCCAGCTCCTACTGCTCCCAGTTCCCAGCATATAGGTGAAGGTACATAATGTCCAGATGCCAGACTGTCAGGCGCCGTTCACGTATTGTGCAGTACCTACACACATGTAAATGTGGTAATTATTCTTAGCTCTCTGATGATTTTAAAAAGCAAATTAGAACAAAGGACCTTATTCAAACATGAGTCATTGTAGAAAAGTGTAAAAATACTATCGACCATCTGAGACATGTTTATCCTTTTAGATAAATAAACAATCTTTCTTAAGTGGTTCCAAGGTTTGTCTAAATGAGTCACAGTTCATTTGAGGCGTGGTATGGTTTACCAGGAGTCGTACGCTCACAGCTCATCAAAATGAGCCGGCACAAATGAATGGCTCGTTCATGAACGATTCATCGTTACACCACTAAGCTCTATAATTCACTTCCGCGAGCAATAAAAAAAGTGGAATATTATGCAAATGATTTCAAAAACAAAAAAAAAACCTGGCTCAAAGAAATCAATGAAGAGGAGTTATCCAGCATTTTGAAAAGAACGTCGTAGTAGCCTAAAACAATATTTTTTAAATAAAACCCAGTCCGCCTCAGCACAGGAACCCCTAGTGAGGAGGACCTTGGAAAACATCCTGAATTGTCTTATCAGCCTTGTAATTTGTTATTTTTATGTAATTGTCTGTTGTTTTCTCAATGTCATCATTTCTAGAAAGTGCAAGCGTTAACCCTGTTTTGTTGTTATGAATACCACACAAGAGTCTAAACTGCATGGAGCCAGTGGGACTATGGCATCCTTAATTCGTTTACATTGTAAGGCTAAAGGGAGGCTCTCAAAGTGCCACAAATATAGAATATATTATTTAATAACACTCTATTTAAATGGAATGCCGGGATTTGAATCCGCGAATTCCGTATTCATAGTCGAGGATCTTAGCCACTCGACCACGGAGGCCATTTTCAAACTGTCTACCTGGCTTTGAATGCTGAAATAGCTGTTACAATAATAAAAACTAAAATTCTAGCAAAACTTTATAACATTATTTTTAATCATTGACAACTCTCAAAATGAAACCGAAAAGACACAGAAAATGAAAGATAAATGTAGCAACTGGGACACAAACCCAGAACCTCATGGTCTATCCGGGACCTTGGCTCTAATCCACTGAGCTGCAGCTACCCCAATCTGTTCCGTAATTTTATCAGTATCATACTTCGTTTTCTAAGATCTCTCAATATCATTGTCAATTAATTCCCATGTATTTTTGGCTACTACCTTTTTATAATGACCAATAAGATTCTATTCGAATTTATTCATACTATTTTGATAGTGTTTCGGATATATCAATCCGATTATTATTTACATGGGACATCTGCTGACTTTTTCTACAAGTCTAGGGGATTAATAATCAATTTTGTTTTCTTTTTTAGTATTTTTGAATACAGAATTACAGATTAATTATTGTTTTAAATACAGAACTTGAGAAAATTATTACAATCCCTAAGAAGATTATTATTTGATTTTCTACAGTTATATTGTATTCATTTGTGAATTTTCTTATATGTACGGTGGTACGGTCTTGTGGCCATGGACATCCAGTGCCGGGCATATAGCTTGTGGCTGATTTCAGGGACTTTTAAAAAAACAACATTTTACAGTATCTCCACACAGGAGGCCCATATCATCTTTGGGGATGCTGTGTGGAGGGTATTTTAGAGGATGGGAGGGAGTGAACTTGGGTCTTGAAGAAACCCATGTTGTAGGAGGGAGGAAACACAGAGGCCGGCAGATCATTCCACAGCCGAGCTGTTGAACACAAGAACGAGTCGTAGAAGCGACCCGTTCTCAAGTGACAAATGTCAATCGTGTTTGGCGTGTTTCCCGACTGTACACCGGTGCCGAAGGGATCAGTGACACTAGTTCCTCAGAGCATCTTACAATAAAAAGCCGGTAGAACAAGAACAGCATTCCCACCTGACGTCTGTACTTCGAAGATTGCAATCCATTCGTTAAGATAGGCAAATCTATCAAACGGACCGCCCGTTTCTGCATAGTCAAGGGTTTTTTCAGATATTTTGGGGCTTCTGACCAGAGATGGCTACCAAATTCTACAGTGGGGCGCACTTGCGATTTATACAGGGTCAGCAGTTGTGTGCTATTAAAGTATCTGCGGGCTCTGTAGAATACGACCAGCTTCTAAGACGCTAACTTTACTCTGGCTTCGATGGAGCCCCCATACCTGAACTAGTCACTTAAGGTTATACCAAGCATATCAATGGAGGGCTAGTTGGGAAGACTGCTTTCATTAAAGGAGGCTAGATTGCAACACGGCCAAAAGAGTCCCTCAACACCTTGGAAGAAATATATAAGAAATTATTCGCCCGTTCGTTGGCCGCCGCTGCAGCACCGTCATTCACTGAATGTTGTTATTGCAGAAGATGGTGTAGATAATACGTCAATTTAGTTTAATTAATTTTATATTTATTTTGTGTCTAATTTAAAAGAATGTTGCAAACATGTTAGACTAGGGACATTTATACTGGTTACACTAGCTGATGTAAATGTGATTTATTTTTTTGGAATAAAGTTATGAAGTTCTGAATTCTTGCTTGTCGTTTGGGTGCCATAATTGATTTCAAAGCGAAAGTAATGCCCTGTGATGACTATTACTATCTCTAAACAAAGAAACAATTTTAAAATTTTATTTCATTCCAAACATTAATTTTTTCAATATCTAAATAATAAAGTTTTTAAGTAGGTACCTAGTTGTGTATTCCATTTCGAAAATATTCTACCCAAACAAACCTTCTTCTTTTGAATATGTAATCTGTGGCTAACCAGAGTGGTATATCTATGGGCTATCCTCAATACAACATGACGGGTTCAATGTTTTTCTTACTAATTTTAAAACGTTATACTGACAGTTTTACATATTGGATTTCATTCAAACCGGTCAAGTAAATTTCGAGAAAATCGAGGGCAGACAGACAAACATTCATTCTTATATATAGACGAGATTATGATTTTTTGTAATACACAAGCATGCTTCATAAAATGTCCTGTTTGTGTCTCAAAGAAATAAAATAATTAAATACTCTGTAACTTGATGTCAGAACTCAATACAAGGTGTCACGATGTTAGCCTTTCTGTGGATGGGAGAATTCTCGATCTCTGCCCCTCATGCGATGAAACTTATTCAAAATAGACCCATCACTTATCATGTAGTAACTATGCATACAATGCAAACCGCAATTTTTAAATATGAATACCGTACAAGAGTTCCAACTACTCTCAACTGAGTGGAACCAGGGGAACTATGGCATCCCCAATTGGAGTATGTTGTGAGGCTGAAGGGAATGGGAAAAGGATGGAGATGGGAAGGAAGGTTGGGAAGTACATACCTGGCGGTGGTCATTCACCAGGGCGATACTGAGAGTATCTATCATCCTGGATTTTCGATTTGTTTATGCAATATTCATGCATCAGTTTTATGAAAAGAAATAAAATAATCATAATGGATAGTGAAATATTTATGTATTACAATATGTTCTTATGTACAACTATACACAGGAAGTCGGAATTCATGCTAAATATAATAAACTTATATTTATGTAATAATTAATAATTAAACAATGTGGGATACTTCATCAATGGTTCGTCAGTGGATTGGTTTGAAAAAAATCGGTAGGTAGACATCTTACTTAAATTAATTTTTCTTCACACGCACAAACACTGCACAGAAATAAATATAATATCAAATCAGAATTTCTTCAGGACATAATAACCTATAACATTAACTTTTTATGTAAAAACCATACAAGAGTCATCTGCCGGGAGTCAGTGAGACTACGGCGATCCCCTAATAAATCTTATTTCAACACATACAGAGGTTAAGTACTACCAATAAAATTAAACCTTTTGTGCAATAAAAAAACATTACATTTCGCAAATTATATAAAATAAGGAACTTCAGAGAAAAATATATATTCATATAGATCAGCAAACGCCCATTCTGAATGTATAACTCTCATTATATGTAGAATTTATAAATAGTTATTCAAATGTGAATAAAAAATTAGCTCATTCAAACACCTTGTTATGTTGGTACCATTGCATTTGGAACATCTGACGTCACGTGCGCATTCTGTTTTTGGATTAGTATGAAAAAAATAATTTTTCGATTTTGTTTTGTATTTTAAATGTTTTTTTTTACTTGTCAAATTTTCAACCTAACACGTTCATTGCTAACTAAAATTCGTACATATTAATGCCATGCTGAGAACATTTGACTGAAAGGTCGAGCGAACTAAAGGAGTGTTTACATGAGCATAATATTGTATAGACATCATAGTTTACTGTTTTTTTTTCAGAAAGAAAACGTGAAAGAGGAATGTGTAATGTTTTATTTATTATGGCGAACTAAAGGAGTATTCTCTGTTTAAGACCGGAAATGGAACAGACGGCGCAACGCGCGAGGCGCGTTGCGCGCATGCCGGTCAAATTACTGTCAACGCGTAACGCGCGGTGTCAGCAATGAACGTGTTAATTTGGGTGACTTTAAGCTCTATAATCGTTGATCAATATAAACAACTATTATTCATAAAAGAAATTAGAGTATTCATGATCAAACCAATTATCAACACGGATATTATGATAATGTTAATGCTCACTACTATTATTATTTTTTGAGTTAAAGTTTCTAAAAAGGTACATAATTTTATTACTTGTGTTTAGTTATGGTTTACCATGAATAGAATATACAATTATGTACGGAAAAGCTTATGCTTGTTCTGACATTTGACATTCTAAAACTGATCAAAACCGACCATAAATTTGGAGCGCTTTGGCGGGCTTTGAAAAATTGAAACTTTGAAAATTATTTTAACGATAAAAACCAACTTTAGAAAAAATAAGAAATATACTGGTATTCATATAAGTTTGAACGAGATCATTCATTAAAAAATTGTACTGAAGTTCCTTATTACTAAAAGGGTACCTGCCTAACCGAATTATTCCAAGCCAAATTAATTAACCCTTTCTTAATAGTTAAATTTTTATCCAAAACTGCAGCTAAAGTAGACAGATTAATTATTATAAAAAAAAAAATCGACTAGGATCTGTATTTAGTTAATAGACCAGAGAAAGGCAATATTTTAGGAAAAATACTAAATCGCATACGATATTCACAGCATTTTTATTAATTCAATTAGAAATTAAACCAACAACTCAAATATCTAATCTTAATGTACAAACAATGCAGAATAATCGAACATTTTCTTATTTGGAATGCTAAATCTACATATATATATATATATTATCTGAGTAACTTTAAGCAGTTCTTATTAATCTCAAATAAAGTGAGTTACATAACAGTGCAGTGTTGAAACCAACAAATCATTGCCATACGTAATATTGCATCAGATGGTATAATTCAAGTTTATTGGAATAACTAATTGAAGCTTATAAACCTCATTGTAATATATTTTAATCATTGCAGGTGATATTTAACAAATCTCAAATGAAATATGTAACAGAAATCGAGGACTTGTAGAAAAAATCAATACATGTTCCTTATAAATAAAAATCAGATAGGTACATATATCCGAGACATTATCTAGATTGAAAATAAATTCGGGTAGAATCTTGCAGTCAAAAATATATGGAAATTAATAAGATAATATTAACAGTTCTGAAATTATTTCTAATTTTGTAACATGATGGAAATCCATTTTAAAATGAATTTTTTGATTAAAAAACCTTTGTAACTTTTTTCCACTTGTTTATTTCAGACAAAATCTATGGAATGTATGTTTAGTTTAAATTGTACCAGCCTGAAGATGCCCGTGACAGGGTGAAACCGGTTCGGTCTGAAATAAACAAGTGGAAAAAAGTTACAGAGGTTTTTTAACCAAAAAACTCATATTAGTTCTTAAATTGAAGTATGATAACAATAAACATGACGGGTAACAATAGGGTGATATTAACTCAATTGGGTTTGTGTCCCAGATGCGACCGTTACCTTATTATTTTCTGCTTCATATTTCATTAGAGATTTGTAAATATTATCTTCAATCTTCAGGTTTGCCAGGGCTAATTCAGCCTTCTAAAAGGTTCCAGTGGTGGTTTTTTTATTTTTTCGCTGCCAGAGCCAGCGTGGTTAAATGCAGTCAATGTCATACCGGTATTTAGTTGAGACAGCTTCCGCTACTTGTCTGGAACCTGCGGTATAAACAAGGTGTGTCCCAATATCAAAAACTCCCTAATTTATAATACGTTCATTGCGCAAAATGACCACAGCACACCGCATTTGCTAAGATTAATTTGAAAGCAGCGCATGCGGCTAGCGGTGACAAAACAAAGTAACAAAATGAATCAATGATTTGTTTTCCCGGAAACGGTTAGCTAACACGGGGTTTTAATGAATTAATCACTGTTGAATAGAGAGCAAAGGGTGATCCAGCAAAATGATTGAAACTTGGGCTGAATTTTAGTAAAATCACGTGATAATGAAAAGGGAGACTAACAGTGGGCAAAGCAAGAGAGACTACTCTACATTTTTAAAAGCTGTATGGTATTACTTAAATTCTGACTTTACATCATAATATAAAAATACAAAACACTGTGTTCAACTTCTTCAATTAGTTTCAAAAGGCTAAAGGCATAAAGCTTGCAGCTTCCTGCCTTCACAGTGATTTGTATACGTAATTTCATAACTGTGACCACCGAATAATCTTTGACGATCTCAGAGGTCATGCCAGGGAGTATGCAAGACAAGGCAACGGTAAACAGATACAATGAAACCCGCAAATAAGATTCCACATAAGAAGTTTTCAAGTGAAAGAAGTTTTTTTTTCAGTTCCTTGAATTTCCATTCAACAAATTTTTTCCTATATGAAAAATCAACATTCTATCAAAAGATATGTACAGGGTTATTAAAAATGATGGGACTCAATTTTGTACAGCTATATTACCCGAATTATACGTTACATGTGAAGATCGACATACCGATTGAAAGCCATCTCACTGCTATATCGCTCATAGTTGAGCAAACGACCGCTAAAGTTCTCGCACCCCCAAGCAGCCATTTCACATCAGCTGCGAGTAAAATGGCTACTATGGAGCATAAGGTTCGCTGTGTTGGTGAGTTCTGTAAAACTGATTCGACAACTGTAGTGCAGCGTACATTTCGTGTCCAATTTAACATTGAGCCTCTAACTAGAAAGAGCATTATTTGTCGTTGGTATCACCAATTTGAGCAAAACTGGATGTCTCTGTAAAAGAAAAAGCCCGGGCCGACTGCGCATATCAGAAGAGAATGTGCGAAATTGAGTCCATCATATGGAATAACCCTGTACATTTGATGTTAGAATATTGAAAAAACAAACCCTCTCTCACCCACATCGATCTACGATGCGGATGAATGAACAAAAATCTTTAACCCATTGCACCCTATAAACTATTAAACCATACTGCAGCATCTATCATCATTATTCTACGGCCCATATATTTGTAATTTGAATGATTCTTTCCGGTGCCAAATTCTGTTGTGTAAAGTGAATGCATCGCGGGTATAAATACACATTAAGTTTCTAAAAAGACTTGCCATTCTGGTCACAATAATAAGCGGTAATTCCGAATCGGTACAAAATCATTTAAGCATGTACGCCATTAACCGCCCATCGTTTGGGTAATTATTTAAAAAGTAGGTAAAAAAACATCGGGTTTTTACTTCATTAAATTTCGCAATAACAATACGTGTTTACAATATAGCAACTTATATGGATGGGAGAGATGAAAATACCCGAACACATCCCTTAGCTTCGGTTGACCTCGAAATACTAAATGATATGACACAGAAACAAATAAGATGTATACAAATGTTTTGTGGTTGTCGGATATAATTTTTTTTGTACCTGAACGTATGGGATACGTTTTGTTGCGTTTGGGCGATAATATAGCGGCCGTATCACGTATATCGTATGGGTAGGGTGGTTAAAAAAAAATTCCCATCCATTGAAAACCTTCAGAGATTTACTGTTTAAATATGAGGAAGGATAGCCTAGTTTACTGGTCAAGGATTACAAAAGGAAAAAAAAAAACTGTTGTCACTCAGATTTCTCACTCACTTTGTGTGCGTGTGAACTGATTAGCAATGTCCCATAATATTGGATCCAGTAATTTAACTATTGGTACAGCTTGAATAAGAGATTACCATTAGATGGTATTTGAAATAGAAAATAAATCTATAATACAAAACGATACATATAAAATAAATAGGTATACATATTTACAATAGCATATTATAAAAGTGAACTATGTACTCGTACCTATACTGAGCATAATTGACTACATCAATTTCTTAGCCCAAATTTGTTAATAATAGCCCGGTAAGATATAAACATAGAAATGTAGGATCTGATCAACTGCATCCTTGGATACTCTTCTATAATTTGTATACCACTTTTCCACATGAACATGACTATATTCAAATCGTTGTTAGTTAGGAACTACAACCAAACACAACAAATAATATTGTTGAAAATGAGTTTTACATTACTTCCCCACTCACAAGAGAATATAGTCGCAGGAAAGCAATACTGCTGTAACCGCAACTACCCACAAAATGCTCTGTATACGCCACTCCACGGGGTTTTTTTTCTGCTTCGATCTATCTGGGTCCAGTGACTCTACAATGAAAAATTATAACGTTTTGTCAATATTAGGTTTTTTTAATTTAAACATAAGCCTCAAAATCCTGCGTTTTTTTTACATGGCTTTAACTGTTACAGCAATATTGCTTTCCTGCGACGATATGTACATTTTTTAATCATATGAAAATTTATGGTAAGCCATTAAAGCCGAAGTTAGCTGCATACTCCATCTGCAGCTGACTCCGGCCTCTACAATAAGGAACTCCAGTCCATTTTTAATTTTCGTTTTTTATCAATGTTGACCTTCTAACTTAAATTGCACGAGTATTGAATAAATTCTCAAAGATTGAACTTTATTAAAACTGCCAAAACGGCTGGAATCCGAGCGGTAAGAGGTGTGTGAGACATCATACGGAATGAATTTACACAGAAGAAATTTACACGCAAACATCCGCGTGACATGATGTCAACCAAACTGGGCGTTTTTATGAGATGGTGTTTAAAAAAAAACAATTCATAAATTCTACGTATAATTATGTATATATAATAAAACTTATATATGTATTCAGAATCGGTGTTTGTTGGTCCAAATGATTTTTTTTAAGGCATAACGTTTTCCACTGGAGTTACTTATTGTTAATAGCCACCGAGGTGTGCTCAGCAAAATTGCAGATCTATGATTCCCATGTGAGCGGTCCTAGCGGATTTACATATAGAATCAGGATTATAGTGAAAATTGCAGTGGACTAAAAGACTCGTTCTGTGAATTATGTTAACTTATCATTGACAAATAAAAAACACCTAGTAGTGCCAAAACAGCTTGATTATATTCAACAGTGAATCAGATTCCGCTCTTGTTTGAATAGATGGTTAATGATTTGTCAATTTGATATAGCTCATAGCGACAGACACATAATTATGTAAATTCTTTATTTGCAGTTGAGCGTGTAATAATCAACAATAGCCGGACACCTTCAGACTCGATACATCGTACCACAATGACATATCGTTATTGCCTAGAAAGACACATTAAAATTGCCCATAGTTACAGAGCAAATAATACATAGAGATGCCATAACACGCAGGGGGAGAAACCAAAATAAGGCATGCCGCCAATTTAACTAAAACAGAAAATAAGTAAAAAGGTTTGACTTGTTTACAAACAAATATTTTGTTTTGAGTATTTAGTTTGACCCTTTTTATAAAAAAAAAGTTTTCAAAATCACGCGAAACAAACGTGGAGGGCAGTGAACTAGGCTGGTGAAAAATAGGTGTTACGTGACCTTCACTACCGGTCATTGAAATGGTAGGGCCCATAGTAAAGGTAAACATGAAGTACCTATCAGAGTGTAAGATGACATGGGATGCCAGATTCTTTAATCTGAGAAAAGTGATAGTAGAAATTATAAAAAAATAATTATTCATTACAGAAAAACAAATACAAGATAATAATTTATTTTTTCATGTAGGTACAAAAACTAAAACAAACAATAAACACGACGAAAATATAAGGAATTTCATACAAAAAAAGTTGACATTTGGAAAGTATTGTTTATTCATTGATGATGGTTTTGTATTATAAATTGAAAATGTTACAGGAAATTCCACTTGAAACTCTAGTCACGCAAAGAGCGGCTCCTATTCAATCAGAACAAGGCAAGGAACAGACGTACTGCTACAATCAGTCAATATCGGCAGCTTCAATAACTTCATAGTTAATAACTCATAGACAAAATCATTACAAGGCAGTCCGTATATTTCCAATGTGAACTGCTTGTAGCAGTCTGTATATTTCCGGTCTAAGCTGGACTTGTCCCTGACTACATACAGAGAGTTTATTTTTAAGAATAGATTACACCCGTGTAGAAAAGTGGTGTACAAAACATATTCATAAACCATTATGTTAACGTATCAAAACCTTTCCAAGGTACAACAAACTTTACTTAATAATATTTACATACATTTCCCTAGTCAGCTATACAATTTCCTAACCTTTCTTCCATCTGTCTCCTTCACCCAATTTCCCCTAACTCTTCAAAGACCTTTACATCCATGAAGAATGAATAGTGTGCATTTCAATATGTGTATTACACTTGTTATTTACAAACACTCAAATTTTAAATTCATTTCATAACACACTCGAGCCACTTTATTTGTAGTATATACTCACTCTATATACCACACTAAGCCATATTAAGCATCCACTGCATAATATTACACCATTTGTATGTTACTAGACGGCGGGGGCGTGGAGTTCACACGCAGTTTCAAAGTCAGTATGGACTTGACACCCCTGCTATAAGGCCATGTTTATTTTGGCAGTGACGTGCGGTACATTTTACTTATTTAAAATGCATTTATCACAAAAACTAATAATCTTTTTAAAATGTATTTCATTGAGGGGCTATTCAAACCTCAGATTTGGCAAAATTTAAAAAGCAATTTTAGCAGAGGTTTATAATTTGATGGATGATATGTATGCAATTTATTGTATTTTTTCGGCAGTCACTATACTCGTATAGCAATTTCTAGACATTTTGTTTGGAAGTATTATTAATTATGTACTTTTGCTATTTTTGATTTATTAAATTCGCTACCGGTTTCGACACAACCGTGCCATTCACTAGCGTTCTTAAAACTGAATGTAAGTGAATGGCACGGTTGTGTCGAAACCGGTAGCGAATTTAATAAATCAAAAATAGCAAAAGTACATAGTAAATAAAACTTCCAAACAAGATATGTATGTATGTTACCATATTGGAGAGTTTATAAAGTAAAAAGTATAGAGTAAAAATATAATAAATGGCCTTGCTAGGGGCATTACTTAACAGGCCTATTAAACCAATCGTTTTTTTGGCAATTACAAATGGAATCATTCATGTTTTTATATAATTCTTGCAGATGTTAAAATGTGTCTTCTCACAATAAAATAATGTTACAACAATAAATTTAAAAAAATGCAAAAAGTCACAGCGCAAGAAGCTAACATAAACTAACATGCGCATTTGACTTAAGACTAATGCATTACTTATGCATCATATTATGATGCGCTTAGCTGGGGAATATGTAAAGCCTAGTTTGACACGTACATTTTAATGACAGCATTACATAACATTTTAACATGTAATTCGATGTCGGGTTTGTATTGTTTAATTAATTACCAAATATTAATGTTCACCTTCGCACAGGTCACTGACTGAAGATGAAACCGTAACAATGAAAAAATGGCAAAATAAATTAACAAAATGTGTTTAAAGTCTAAATGGTTTTGATTTAAGTAGTTGTGATAAATGCAAGTAAAATTCTATTATCGTTCTCTACTTAATTATCACCAATGTGAAAACAATTTAAAAAGCAATTAAAATGCAAATAAATGAGGTGTCCCTAAATACATAATACTCCTACAGAGAAAAACATCATTAAACGATAAGTGAACCTCACAAGATGTCAATGATAGAAATGTTGCAATTTAATAAAATAATGTTTGAACAACAAGACAGACCTATCTATACCTACGCACAATTCTACATGAATTGTTGTAACTACGACAATGTCAAGAGATTACAACAATTTACAATAATAATTATAGTCCAAGATAAGAACAAAGTGAAAATGTACAAAACAAAACAAAGATGATTAGAGCCATGGCCACCCACGCTGGAATGGATCCTGAAACAAAATACATGAATCGATTAATAAATTATGTACACGCATTCATTTGAGTGTGTTAGATATCTGCCTATTAAAGTAATGACACTTTTCTTTCATTTTCCGCACCTTTGCAGAACAAAAGGCTTTAGGTTTCGAATACAACTTTTTTTGTGAACAAAATTGTTCAGAGATTACTCATTCAGGAAGAAGACTACTTTTTCAGTTTTTATAGCGACACTTCTTTATATGTACCGAGTTTTTACAGATGTTACGGGAGAACAATCCAATAAGGCAAATCATTTTAAAGAGAGCACGTTTGAATGTATGTGTACACCTACAGTATTGAAAGTTTGGAACACCCGAAATGGTAAATTAATACTCACATAGTTATGTGTATATGAGGTGTGTTCAAAAGAAAAGGTGAATTTTGAATTTTTTCGAAAAAATATTTGTATCGGACGTCACCGTCTCCCACGTGTCCATCTTCGTATTTGTTATATTGTTGTTTGTTAATATGTGTAAGGGGCGGTCTGTGGCGAGCTTGTTCTCCACCGACCGCTCAGAATTAAATGACTGAAATAAAACGTTAGAGCAGTACGGCGGTGGGAGAGGGGGAAGGCCTTGTCGAATATGCGACGGGCACCGGCGGTCTGCGCTTGGTACACCGTCATAAATAGCCTGCGAAAGCCAGTTTGCAGCAGTTAGCATTCGACCACCAGCCTGACAAGTACTTCTCTCTCCACCGCCCGCTCTGACTTCTGAACCACTCGCCTTGTTTTACTTTGACCACTGCTTACCTCCATCGGACTACTGCCTCGGATTGGACCCAATAAGCAACTGCCTCGGACAAGGCCCGCAAAATTTACAGTTTCTATTGTGATTATTTAAGTAAAATAGTGAGTGAATTGTGTGGAGAAGTGTTTTAAACTGTGTATAAGATTACAAAGAATCGACTGTATCCGGAACCCCGGAAATTTGATAAGATTCCTTGAAAAATTAAAGATAAACTCTCACACCAAAGTTATCCATAGAGAAAAATCAAATATTTAGCTGTCATCCTCGCTACTAACTAATAGCCACTCGACTTTCAGTTCTGCGAAACTAATAAAAGGGGCAGGTTGTTACATTATTAATTTATAAAAAATATGGCGAATACGAGAGGAAAAGGAGCTATCACTGAGAATGAAGAAAAATTTAATATAGATAAATTTATACTCGAAAAAAAAATTGATTCCATGAAAAAAGATATTATTTCAAAAATTGAAAGGCAAACTCGGGAAACCCAAAAAAGCATTGATTTTATGAGTAGTCAATACAATGATCTAATTAAAAAAATGGAAATAACAATTATAACAATTAAGCAGCTTGAAATAAAAATTTACGATTTGGAGTACAAAACACGCTCAAAATTTCTAGAAATAGCAGGGATTCCCCAAAAAATGGAGAGCAGCAAACGGAATAAGTTAAAAGAGTTGCGGCGGCGGCCGGACTTGAAATTCAATACAATGAAATAATTGATGTAAAAAGGGTTCAAGATAGGAGAAACGATGCACCACCCAAACTACTAGCGCAATTCTCTGAATCTTAGATATTTCCACAGAAACGATTTACATTGCGGAAGAAATGAGCCCCTATCACAAGGAACTATTCTGGCAGATCAAACAAATTGCCGGAAAAAACAAATTCTTTCGTTTGGTTCAAAGATGGAAGAATAATGGCACGAAGAATTCCAAACGAAAAAATAATCTGCAATAGACATCTAGACGATATGAACAAAAATTGTGTAAATTATTAAAAAAGTAAAACACTGAACAATATATAAAAATGCATAACACCATAATAACCTCGGAACCCAATGACTTGTCAATGTGAAACAATAATTATTTCAATATATTAAACAAAAACATAAGAAGTATTAAGAAGAATTTTGATGAATTGCAAATTTTAATAAAATATTTGAAAGTTAATCTTCATATAATAATTCTTACTGAATGTTGGATAAACGATAAATATTTGAAGATGGAAATTGCTGGATATACAACCTACTCACTCCTTAAATCCGTAGACGAAGAACTCTGCTTACTAAAAGAAACGAAAAATATATTTCTTATTGGAGATGTAAATATAAATATTCTAGATAATGGACACCCCAAAAAAATGCAATACCTGCAAATGCTAGCCTCCCATGGTCTGGAAAGTCTAATAAATGTTCCCACCCGAAAAATGGACAACTCTGAAAGTTGCATAGACCATATTATGAGTAAAACAAAAGAAATCACTCAAACTGTTGTATATAACTCAACTATAACTGATCATTACACTACTATGTTGTCAATAAAAATAAACAAACCAAATAAAATTAAGAAAAGACCGTTAACAATCGAAAGAACAGAAACCAAATGGAATATCATCAAAAATAACCTACAATGTACTGACTGGAAAAAACTACTAAGTATTGACGATACAAACGAAGCATGGGATTATTTCATAAAACTCATCCAGCATAATATTTTCTGTAATACCATAAAAACTGTAAAGAAAAACCGTAAAGAAAATCTCACATAAAAACATTGTTACGTAACGACAGAAAGATCCTAGAAAGACTAGCTACTCGTCAACAACAACGGTAAAAACGACGCCAGCGCCACGCTTGCCACAACGGCAGCTTGCACGCCCACGCGCCGAGCACTTCTTTCTCAGCCGGCTTCCGGATGACATCTCTTGTCCGCCGCCTACGACCCAGTCAACTGCGTCTCTAAAAGAGCGCGCGAGAAACCATTTTGGTAGCCGCAAATTGTAGCGCCATATTATCATGCATGCTGGGTTAACACCCACTGTGCGAGATTGCATTAGTATAACCACAGAGCACCGGTACATGGTGACTCTCTCGTAAATATAATTTAACTTCAGTGTACTGATGTCCAAACCCGAGGCTTCCACTATGATCCTTTTGCCGCCACGATTATGACTGTAAGCTGACTTTGTATTTCCTTTTATGTGTTGTAACTTATTCGAGTCCCCGTTATCATGCCCGTTTAGAGAATATCAGAGAGAATAATCACCCTTAACTTCCATTTGAGGTTAGGCTAGCTTTTGATTATTGTAGCATAACTTACCATGTATGTACCTTCACTTGAATAAACTTGAGTCTGAAAGCATTTAGTAGATTCATTTGGCGTAGTATTAGAGTCCCCGACCCCAATTATAAGACTGCCCGTCGGCCTACGGCCCCGCAGAGGAGATTTCTTGGCCTGCCGAAACTGAGCTAGTCAAATGTCCAGAGCCGAGCTCCCTGTCCAGACACCACCCTCGGGGTAAGTCTAAACCAATGAACTGTCTCCTGTAACCGCTCTTTCCCAACCTTCCTCCTGCCCATCTCCTTCTCCCACATCCAGTCAAATTCTATTTATAACAATATACACATTAAACCATGGATCACACAGAACATAATAAACTGCATAAGAAAAAGAGATCAGTTACACAAGAAACTTTTAAAAAATCCATACTACAAAAGGTATAGAAACGTCTGTAAAAAAATTAATATCGACACAAAAGAAACCTACTATAAGAAAAAAATAGAAGATTGTGAACAAAATCCTCGGAAAATGTGGCAAATAATAAATGAAATAACCAGCTCTAAATCTACCAACGTTTCATCAATTGACGAGATGAATATAAACAAGGTCCCCACGTTAAATGCGGATAATCCTGACCAAATTCTTGAATATGTCAATAATTTTTTCATAAACATAGGATCGAATTTAGCAAAGCAAACTACAAAATGTGATGATGAAGCAATTCAAATAAATGAACCTCCCAAGCAAGGAAAGAAGCTCGAATTTAAGCAGGTTACAGCTGTAGAAATCAAAATTATCATCTCTTTCGACGGCATCCATGGTCGAGGGGTAAGGTTCTCGACTACGAATCCGAAGGTCGCGGGTTCAAATCCCGGCGTGCGCAAGTAAATTTTATTTAATTAATTCGTGTTGTTTCACAGTTAATTCATTTAAAAATAATATATAGTATATTTGTGCATGTTCCAGATTGGAAGATAATCTCAGTATCGCCCTGGTGAAAGACCATCATTCAGAATTGAAACGTTGCTTGAAATGGCTTTTAGCCATGTTTGGTGACCAGATCTGAATGACCAGGTATTTCCCCACCATCCTCTTCCCCTTCTCTTTCCCCTACCCAATACCTTCAGCTTCACAACATTCCACAATTAGGAATGCCATAGTCTCACTGGCTCCAGATGGTTGGGAGCAGTTGGGACTCTTGTGCGGTATCATATAAAAAAAAAAATCTCTTCTCTAAAACCAAATGTATCATCAGGGGATGCCATAATCACAACCAATGCAATAAAATACCTCTGTGAAGAACTTATCGTACTTCTAACATACCTAGTCAACCTGTCTATAACTAAAAGCATATTCCCCACTGCTCTCAAAAAGGCTATTGTTATTCCAATTTTCAAACAAGGATGTAAAAATGACATAAACAACTATTGACCGATAAGCTTATTCAATACATTTTCAAAAATATTGGAAAGAATACTAAAAAAAACAACTTCTATTTTATCTAGAAGATAATAAAATATTATCAGAAACGCAGTATGGCTTTAGAGAGAATCTCAGTACTGGTGACGCTATACAAAAAATTACAGATATGATCATAAAAAAGTGTAGACAGTGTAAAAAAATCTTTGGCATTCTTCATAAACCTACAAAAGGACTTTGATACAATAGATCATAAAATCCTATTTGCAAAACTTATAAAAATTGGTATGTCAAATAAAACTGTAAACTTGGTAAAAAGTCATATAACGGGGCGTACGCAGTGCGTTCAAATTAACAAACGAAAAAGTAAACCTCTTCTATTCGACTATGGTGTACCGCAAGGAAGCGTACTGGGACCCATATTATTTCTAATATATATCAATGATATCTGTAACCTACAAATTAGAGGAAAAATCATTAGTTTTGCTGATGACACAGTCATTGTATTTAATGAAAGAGATTGGAAAAAATACCTACAAAGAAGCGGAACATGGACTTGGTCTTCTGCAAAAATGGCTTAATAGAAATTCTCTCACACTTAATGTCAATAAAACAAAATATCTGATGTTTTCTATAACAGCCAGAGGACAGCCGACTGATGACTATGCCCTCAAATTACATAAATACCAAGGAATCTTTCAACATAATCAAGGATTATCACGCCTCTCTCCCACTATATCACACTCTAAAAGTATTAAATATCTTGCTATTGAAATTGATGAACATCTCAGATGGAACTCACACATCCATGTCATTACAAAAAAACTCACCAAGTACATGTACTTCTTTAGAAACATCCGTAATATCCTCAACATAAACGATATCAAAAAAGTTTATTATGTGTCAATCACGAATTGAGTACGGGATAGCCGGTTGGGGATCTGCACAGAACGGCTCAACATGGTCCAAAAAGGAAAAATAAAGACAATTCTAAAAGTCCCAGTTAGAACTCCGTCGGACGAAATTTTTAAAAACTTTAAAGTTTTTAACATTAAAAAACTTTACTCAAAAGATGTCTTATTTAAACTTTTTTTAAATATATCTGAATACTCCACTGCCGAACATAGATACACAACCAGGGCAGTAAGCCAAAATATACTGGTTATACCCAAATTTAATACATCTTTTGGACAGAAGAATGTTAAATTTCACGTTGCAGAACTTTATAATGCCTTACCCAATCAATTTAAAAAAGATACAGAAATTAATATTCTTAAAAATAGAGTCAAAACATAGCTGATAAATCATTTAAATTAAATATAATCTTTTCCGGAATTTCCCAGTTAAAAATACCACTAACCACCACTTCTTGTGTCTTATGTGTACAGTCCACTGAGAAGAAAGAAGGAATAAAATTATGTAAGGGATTGAATTCACAAAAATGTTCAGCAATAGGATGTGGAAAAGATATGTTTTCATTTTTTAACATGTGAGTGTTAAGTGTCTTTTCAAAGATCTGAAATTTGCTTAAAGTTTCAAAATCTAAGTCAAACTATCTTGAATAAAATATGAATTTCGGTTACATATTCATTTCGTACTTTTTTCAGTAACCACACGCAGAAAAATTACATTTACATATGAACATGAAAGCCAAACCACTACATTATAAAGGATGAGACGAATGAATCATACTTCTGTTGGGCAAGCTGTGAATGCAAACGCGGTTGTCCACGGAGATGGAGACCACAGCGGCCTCGGAGCGGCTGGTGATGGCGGGGCCATCCCCGCTGACAGGCAGGAACTCCAGTCCGGTGATGAACATGGAGTGGGCGCCCTGGATGTGTAGCACCCTCTGTAAATGGATAATTATAAACATCACATTTATTGACAGAAAGCCATAATATATAAAATAGACAGGATATTTAATAACGTAATTTTTTTAAAAAAAGGCAAACATCCCCAGATGACAAATAACCCGACAAAATTAATTAAACCTGGGAAAACTCCTACTATCATCACTATAAGTGAAAAATGTTGGTTGTGTAATGATGGAGGACTTAGGAGAACATCAGAGGAATTGAACCCCTGATGCATTTGTCCACTCCTAGCCATCATGTATCGTTATCATTCACTGTTATAGTTTCTTGGAGAATAACACAAAGAGGTAAAATCTATCTAAACTCCAGCAAGCAGGGGCGCAGTCCATAGAGGCTAAAGACATAAAGCCGTGCGTGTCCCACGAAAAGAAGGAGGATAAATCAGTTTAAAAATGGAGTATGTTATTGGGGCAGCCACTGCATTATAGTCTCTATAGTTTGACCACAAGCAAAATACCATGCGCAGAATGGGCGGGACTTTTGGACTATTTGGCCAGCTCTCGTAGGTGACAGTTCTGCACTGGAACATGAAAAAGCCCATTTTACACTACAATATTTGAAGAGGTAGCAATCAGAAAGTGAGGCAACCGGTGAATCAACTGTTTATGCATTATCTTCAACTCTCAAAGGCAAAACAATTTCCATACAAGAAGAAAATAATGAAAACATATGTATTGCCAATACATATTTTTCAAGTTTTACATATTTATTTACCAAAAAAATAATCATTGGGAATGATAATTTCAAGGAGAGTATGTAAACGACGGCCTTCTTGGTCGAGGGGTAAGGTTCTCGACTACGAATCCGAAAGTCGCGGGTTCAAATCCCGGCGTGCGCAATTAAATTTTATTTAATTAATTTGTGCTGTTTCACAATTTAATTAATTTAAAAATAATATATAGTATATTTGCGCAGGTTCCAGAGTGGAAGATACTCTCAGTATCGCCCTGGTGAAAGACCACCATTCAGAATTGAAACGTTGCTTGAAATGTGGTCTTGGTTTGTGGTCGAACTATAGCGACAATACACATTTAGGTGCACCAGCTAGTCACAGTCTGAAATTTCCACCTTCCTGGACTTGTCGGGAATTGAACTTATAACTCCCTGCTCAAAGTGAAACATGTTGACCACTAAGCTACGAAGGTTGTACACATTTTGTATTGAGCAAGATGTTGAGTAATTTAAAATAATGCACGGTATAATGTGTAAGCATTCTTTACAGAAAAGCTGATAATAAATAATATATTATTTATTTATTTATATTAGCTTTTACAGTATGTTGTTGTTGACGTTTTTGTAGATTCATTAGTTTACTATTGGGGAACTGTGGCAATGAATTGCAAAATAACATTCAGGATTCACAATGTTCTCTTCATCTCAATTTCAGTGTGGTGGATTCAGTAGATTTATGAACATTGCCACTACAGAGGTGAAATGTCCACAACACAGATATTTATTACAAAACATCTTGTGTTTACAAATCTTTCAATTAAAGTTTTTATGTTTTGACTGCACAAGTGCATGGAGTCAGTGGAACTATATATTATACTAACTAACTAACTAACCATCACGCCGTTTCACTGCAGGGGTAGGCAGAAAGAACAGACCGCAAACAACTCAATCTTGGCATACACTTCTTGCTTCATTTACATTCATACAATGTATCATACATTCTCTTCCGTTATTCCGACTTCTGACATGGCCCGACTCAAGTATTTGATTCACTTGATCAGGCCATGTCTTCCTTGGACGTCCCCGACTTCTCTTTCCATTCACATTCGCGGCACTCCTTTCTACCTTCATTCGCTCTACATGCCTGAACCATCTAAGCATCCCTTTCATAATCTTGCTCATTATGCTCACATAAGTCTTGCATTCTTTGCGAATCTCAACATTTTTCACACGATCATACATGGTTTTAGCACACATTCGTCTCAGAGATCTCATTTCTACAGCATTCAGTCTACTTTCATCATTCCTCTGCCAGTTCAATGCTTCACTGCCATACATCAGGGTTGGTATCAGCATTCCATTGTGGACTGCTAGTTTCACTTCTTTGAACATCTTTTTGTTTGCGCTAACCACATTCAGTCCTGCGTTAATGGAATTTCCTTCATTTACCATTTTTGTTGTTGACATAAATGAATAAGTTTATATCCTTTAGTGATATTAAGAGTCTCAATGCAATATGTTGAATCGGTAAAATTACGATTTTCGTTTTGTTGCCAAAACTATTCAATTATAGTGCATATTATTTTCAGATGATGCCAAAAAGAGTTTTTGTCAAAATTCAACTTTTTTGGAATGAAAATGATCGAAACTGCATGATGAATCCGGCGTAGAACCTAACTTGTTTGTATTCTCCTGTAAACCTCGCAAAATGCAGATTCGACACCTAAGGCCGCTCTTTGACGGTCCAATAGGGAATCGACATAAACCGAGTGCAGCAAAAATGCAGGAAATGTTTCGCGATATTTCATCCATTGACTCTGACGGGTCTGCAGTGATTTGTAGCAGCCAGTAAATTGTTGGTATTGCAGATTTCTATTTTCACATTTAGCGCTGAATGCTATTGGATCTATCAAAGTCAAAATTAGAAAATGTCGAGAGAATCAAGTAAAGACGAGGCTCTGGTATGCTATTTATTCCTTCAAATGAGACAAAAAAGGAGGACGTTTTAGGTCCACCCCTACATCTAACGTAACATTAATTGTAGGTTATTTATTGCTGCCAAGAAACTATCCAGAGATGATGTCAAATTCCGCTAAATGTGCCGAATGTCATAAAAAATATTCGAAGAACTGGTCAAGCACGTTACTCCACATACAAGTCCTCCTATTGCAAACCAAGCTTTCCCCATCGTCCCCTTCACTGCATATGCCGGTAATTTATAGTTATAAAGGTGTGCATATTTCTGTACTTCCATTATTAGCTGAAAATTCACATCCCGCTCCATGTTTGAACTCAAAGGATGAATGGCGCGTAAACGATCGAAACGCAGTGCACAGATTTACTGGGTGGGTATTTACCAAGAAGCTACTGAATTGTTGTCCTGTTTGTGGTATAACAGAAGTATGTCGCGACGCTTCTGCTTCCTGAATCGTGAGCTAGCGCCTATTGAAATGTATGGCGAGTGCCCTGTCGGTATCACCCATGAGGTTTATGTTATTCCCTACTGGACCCGTCGGAGAGTGTCCTTACATTGGAACTGTTTGAATATGTATTTTGGCTTTTCCAGAATGTCTTTATTCCAACGCATTGGGAGTATTTCATGTTATGAATAGTGTTTCTGAAATGCAATATTTATTTAGTTTAACGAAAGACAAAACATTCCCAGGTTGCGAATAATGTGACAATATTCGAAAATCTCCTACTACCATCACATTAAGAGGAAGATCTTGCTTGTATCATGATGGAGGACTCAGCCAGCCAAGAATTGAACTCACGACGATGCCTGGGTTGGATTACAATTTCAGATAAAATTCCAATTAGAGCTCCACAGCTCATTATGGATATGAAATCGACCCCTTGGAATAACAAGGTTCCATCTGACACGGCAATGTTATGCGATAATGACTCTTAAAGTTACCTTCCATAGAGCGCATTATCGCATGACATTGCTGTCAGATGGAACCTTGTTATTCCAAGGGGTTGGAATTTGCGAGCTAGGAAATTAGTTGTGCTGACCAAGAAATTAAAGACAGAAAAGCTGTGCAAATTTCGTGACGACCGATCTTACCGTTCGAGATGAAAAACAGATTTTTAGGTTAATATTATAGATTTATCATTTAGGTTAGACAGAAGTGAAAATAAATAAAATAAACCTGTAAACTAAATGCCACGTATATTGAAACGGATCCGCTGAACATGGTCCCCACGGCGATAAACCTGCCGTCGTCCCTCACGGCGAGGGCGGAGAGGCTCTCGTCCACTGTGACGCCCTTGATGAGGCTCCCGTCCATGGGCCTCCAGCACTGGATCAGCCCCTTCTGCTTGCCCGTCCGGCCCAGCGGGTTGGCTAGCGTGAACAGGCAGCACTCGCCTTTTTCATTCTCCAACGGGGCGAACCTTAAATTAATTAAAATAATTGAACTGTATGAGAACACATTGACGACCATCGACTTTAAGATTCTCGGCTAAGGATCCAGAGGCAGCGGTTATAACCCGGTCATGGGCTGAATGTATCATTTTACGTTATTAGCACGTTCCAGAGTCGTAGATACTTTGGGTATCACCCTGGTGAAAGTCCACTATTCAGAATTTGAAGCATTGTTTGAAATCTCTTTAGCCATGTGTTTAGCGGCCAGATCTGAATAGTCGGGTACTTCCAACCTTCCTTCTACTCATCTCCCTCTCCTCCCATTCTCTTTGTCCTCGCGATACACTCCAATTGCGATGCCATGGTCCCACTGGCTCTGGGCAGTTAGGACTCTTGTGCGGTATTCATATTTTCACTGGCTAGAGATAACAGCAGATCTATGGCAACCACAATTGGGGTTGCTTGTAAAGCCTGATTTCCACTGTGATTAGTGTTAACATGACAGTGGTATAAAGTTCAAACAACACCAACTTGTTTAGACAAGGCCCACTTGATATTAATTACTCGATAGGTCTATTTACAATTGCGATGCCATGGTCCCACTGGCTCTGGGCAGTTAGGACTCTTGTGCGGTATTCATATTTTCACTGGCTAGAGATAACAGCAGATCTATGGCAACCACAATTGGGGTTGCTTGTAAAGCCTGATTTCCACTGTGATTAGTGTTAACATGACAGTGGTATAAAGTTCAAACAACACCAACTTGTTTAGACAAGGCCCACTTGATATTAATTACTCGATAGGTCTATTTACAATTGCGATGCCATGGTCCCACTGGCTCTGGGCAGTTAGGACTCTTGTGCGGTATTCATATTTTCACTGGCTAGAGATAACAGCAGATCTATGGCAACCACAATTGGGGTTGCTTGTAAAGCCTGATTTCCACTGTGATTAGTGTTAACATGACAGTGGTATAAAGTTCAAACAACACCAACTTGTTTAGACAAGGCCCACTTGATATTAATTACTCGATAGGTCTATTTACAATTGCGATGCCATGGTCCCACTGGCTCTGGGCAGTTAGGACTCTTGTGCGGTATTCATATTTTCACTGGCTAGAGATAACAGCAGATCTATGGCAACCACAATTGGGGTTGCTTGTAAAGCCTGATTTCCACTGTGATTAGTGTTAACATGACAGTGGTATAAAGTTCAAACAACACCAACTTGTTTAGACAAGGCCCACTTGATATTAATTACTCGATAGGTCTATTTACAATTGCGATGCCATGGTCCCACTGGCTCTGGGCAGTTAGGACTCTTGTGCGGTATTCATATTTTCACTGGCTAGAGATAACAGCAGATCTATGGCAACCACAATTGGGGTTGCTTGTAAAGCCTGATTTCCACTGTGATTAGTGTTAACATGACAGTGGTATAAAGTTCAAACAACACCAACTTGTTTAGACAAGGTCCACTTGATATTAATTACTCGATAGGTCTATTTACAATTGGTGGCGCACTAATCCTTGCGCTACATACTCGCACATTTTTTTAATGTGATACCACACAAGAGTCCCAACTGTTCCCAACCGTCTGGAGCCAGTGAGGCTATGGCATCTGAAGGTATTGAGAAGGGGAAGGAGATGGGGAAGAAGGAAGGTGGGGAAGTACCTTGCCATGCTACTAATCAAAGTGTAAATCGGCCATAAGGTAGAATAAAAAAGAGAGGATGAAGAAGTTTTGTTTTTGAATGGTGGTTTGTCACCAGTGCAATTCTGAAAATTACTCGTGAGAAAAACAATACATTTGTTTAATTTGTAACAAGGATCTATGTATCTAATCCTTTTGCCGCAGAGGCCGTTTTAGAGCAGGGGGTCTCTAACATTTTCGGTCACGGAACCCTAAAGAGCCGCTTATCCAGTGGCGGAAACCTAATTTGAAAAAAAAAGTTGCAGGAAAAGTGATTTTTTTTAGAATACCACATTAGTTTTGACAATTTTCCCGAGCCAATGAGATAACGGAATCACCAATCAGGGGATGTTGCAAAACAGAAGGGAGTGGCATTACAAAGACGCTTAAAAACGTGCGAAATGCGATAATTTTGCAATTTCTGCATTTCTTTTCTATGGTCAAAACAAATTTTTATCTTTCTTGGTCGGTTTCCAAAAAAATGTTTAGTTGCCAAATCTGTTCAAATAATATTAAAATATATCTAGCGTAGACCCACAGAAAACAAAACAAATTTTCTCTTCAGTTTTATTTAAAACATACAAAAAATATGTTTTTGACATTCGAAAATGGAAAAAAAATCTTCGTAATTCAATATTTGAATCGCGTAAAATAGATCGAGGACCAATAATGACATTTGACATTTCGGTGACATTTTTTCACCTTGTTGACTCTGTTTATAACTAGTCCTCCGTTGAGGGGAACTTAATCCACAAAAATCGATATCGTAAATTTGATCGAGAATTTCGTTGGGATGAAGCGTATTTGTGAATTTGAACAGTGTTGCGGCAAAATTTCGGCTCAACAGTTGATCAGTAGGGTTGATTAAATTACAGGAGGTATGTTCAAATATTCCAAGAGTAAATTTTTGTCTTCCCACCGGTTTTGAAAGTTCTGGTCTTGGTTTTTTTCACCTGAATTTACTGCAAACTTTTCGATTTTTAATTTTACATACATTGGTCTTAGAATTAGGTTTTATGTATTCGTAGATCTGAGAAACTGTGGCGGAATCTTGGCGACCGCTGGTCGAGAGAGTCAATCAACAATAGCCTTGATTAAGTATACTTTGTATTGCATGTAGTTTCCTATTGTATAAAGATATGCGATATGCACCAGTGAATAATCTCAGTAAAAACATTTAATCTCAATTCGATTGCGTTTCTCACAAGATGATTATGTAAAAAATTCTTATCAGATATGTATTATAGTATTTAAATGTAGATATGTATAGTATATAACACTATCTAGATGTAAAATCGTTAATTCCGAAAATTGGCTGTGAGAGGTTGCTTACTAATTATGATTAAAAACTGTACATTTTTCTAAGAATTTATAATGTCGTATAAACCATAGAACCTATTTACTTGATATTTGGTTATTTTATTCTTAAAAAGAAAGATAAACATTCCCAGGTTACGAATAATTTGACTTTAGAAACTTCTACTCCCATCATAATGGAGAACTTAGCTAGTAGAGGAATTGAACTCACGATGCCTGGGTGTGAACCCAAGCCATTTGTCAACCCAGCTACTAAACAGTACAACTATTGACTTCAGATTCGTCATTTATATTTCAACGTGACAGTTGTTGTAACCCCCAGGGCATCACCAAATGCCTCATAATATCATACAAGTCCTATTTGGTCCCCTTTGTATTAAGTACACTCTAACAATATAGAACGGATACAGCACTAATTTCTTAGGTACAATTACATGTATATTTCAATGTGACAGTTGTTGTAACCCCCAGGGCATTACCAAATGCCTCATAATATCATACAAGTCCTATTTGTCCCCTTTGTATTAAGTACACTCTAACAATATAGAACGGATACAGCACTAATTTCTTAGGTACAATTACATGTATATTTCAATGTGACAGTTGTTGTAACCCCCAGGGCATTACCAAATGCTTCATAATATCATACCAGTCCTATTTGGTCCCCTTTGCATAAAGTACACTCTAACAATATAGAACGGATACAGCACTAATTTCTTAGAGTACAATTACATGTATATTTCAATGTGACAGTGTTGTAACCCCCAGGGCATTACCAAATGCCTCATAATATCATACAAGTCTATTTGGTCCCCTTTGTATTAAGTACCTCTAACAATATAGAACGGATACAGCACACTAATTTCTTAGTACAATTACATGTATATTTCAATGTGACAGTTGTTTTGAACCCCCAAGGGCATTAAAATGCCTCATAATATCATAAGTCCTATTTGGTCCCCTTTGTATTTAAAGTACACTCTAACAATATAGAACGGATACAGCACTAATTTCTTAGAATTTTACAATTACATGTATATTTCAATGTGACAGTTGTTGTAACCCAGGGCATTACCAAATACACTCATAATATCATACAAGTCCTATTTGGTCCCCTTTGTATTAAGTACACTCTAACAATATAGAATGGATACAGCACTAATTTCTTAGGTACAATTACATGTATATTTCAATGTGACAGTTGTTGTAACCCCCAGGGCATTACCAAATGCTTCATAATATCATACCAGTCCTATTTGGTCCCCTTTGCATAAAGTACACTCTAACAATATAGAACAGATTCAGCACAAATTTCTTAGGTACAATTACAATTGAAAATATAAATTATGTAACTTTGATGAATCAATTGCATCTGATTAGGCTGTCTGACAGGAGAGTTATGTCAGACCTAGTTTTTATTATATAGCATCATTAACAACCTAATTAACAGCCCTGCCATCCTCGCTACTATTAAATTAAATGTACCGACGAGGAACACAAGACAAACTGTAACATTTTTCTGCAACGCTTACACAACCAACTATCAGTGTCATTCATTAACCAATAGGATGCATGATCTGGGAAACATGTTTGGAGGTGTTGTTGATGCATTTGCTGACTCCATTTATATAGTAAAGCATCATCTATACCCAGCACTTATATGTAGTATTATAGCGTGGGTAATGTAGCGTTAATGATTTGTGTTATTTTATTTATTTTTTTTTATATGAATACCGCACAAGAGTCCCAAACTGCTCCCAACCGTCTGGAGCCAGCGAGACTAAGGCATTCCCAATTGAGGAATGTTGTGAGGCTGAAGGTATTGGGGAGGGGAAGGAGAAGGGGGAGAGGAAGGTGGGGAAAAGGGGAAATACCTGGCTATTCAGATCTGGTCACCAAACACGGCTATAAGCCATTTCAAGCAACGTTTTCAATTCTGAATGGTGGTCTTTCACCAGGGTGATACTGAGAGTATCTTCCACTCTGGAACGTGCGCAAATATACTATATATTATTTTTAAATGAATTAATTGTGAAACAACACAAATTAATTAAATAAAATTACTTGCGCACGCTGGGATTTGAACCCGCGACCTTCGGATTCGTAGTCGAGAGTCTTACCCCTCGACCATGGAGGCCGTCATAATATTGTTTTGGA
Organism: Halesus radiatus; assembly: GCA_022606495.2. NCBI lineage: Eukaryota > Metazoa > Arthropoda > Insecta > Trichoptera > Limnephilidae > Halesus > Halesus radiatus. Next base: position 10,153 of record JAHDVE020008946.1, on the reverse strand, counting down.
TTTCTATTTTATGTCACTGTTAAACGTTTGAAAAGGGTTCTTCATTACTTTATGGTTTAGAATTTCTATGTTCTTGTAATTTTTGATGGCTCTTTATATTATGTTCTAAAATCCATGTAAAAGCCCAGATGGGCGTATAATTAAATAAATAGAAGTGTAAAACAAATTGGAGGGCTTTGGGATCCCATTCTTACACTAAAATAAATGAAACTTACTTGGATTTTTTATAGAGATATTTAGTTCCGTTGGGGGGCTGACATGCTAATTTTACCACCTGCTTCCCCGTGTCCATGGACCAAATTATTGCGAATCCATCCTTTGCTGTACTAACCAGCAATCTGTCCGACGGACTGAAGTCTACATCGTCTATCTGAAAAACAACAGACTAAATATGCATTAACTGCTTTCCACCAGAGAAAAACCAACAGAACATGTCCTTCCCATCCTGTGTGCACCATCAATACCAAAAAGGGCAGTGACCGGATAAATCAACTGATAGGCAACTGGCGAACTCAGTTCGTTTGTTTATCTTATGTAAGGTAAACAAGTCGAAACACGCGAGCATTGTTCGGGTTGGCGCGATAGGACACATCCGCCGCCGGCGGACACTGCACGTTCAAAAGTATGAAGTGATTAAGAGATTTTTGCTTGTTGAGTGGTGTACTGTAGCTTAGGAGTTCTGCGGGGTAAGAGGGGACTGCGGGCGGGTGTTTCAAACTATTTCGAACCAATTTGAACCACCGTTGACGTGGTCCTGCTACACAAGCAAGAATTTCTTAAAAATGATTTGCCTGTATCCTTTATCATCCTTACACTTCAATTACTATAACATTATTTTTCATTTCTTCCTTGTGGGTAGTTTTTGCTTTTATTTTTTGGTTATTTAGGTTAGGTTTTCAGGTAGTTTTTTGTTTTTGTTTTTTCTTCATACTTTTAATGACATACAATAGTAATAATGTTTTATTATCTTCTTTTTTTATAACAAAATAACAAATAATTATATCCTCACTGGGAACTCCGTGCCGAGGATTTCATTGACAAAGTATGAAATTACATTATATTAAATTAATGTGCATAATGAAAAAATTAAATAATTGTAAGGTGAGGTGTTTTAAGTGCAGTTGAGTGGTTTCGGTGTTAGTCTGTATTTGATGTTAATATATTTTCTATTTAAGATCTCCCTATGTAACATATTCAGTGTTTTATTTGATTTTTAAATTTATTATGGCTCTTGTGATTTTGAAGGATAGTGGGATTTTGTTGTAGAGTTTAGTACCATAGTATAAGAAGTCCAAATGTTGTGTTTGTGGTTCCTTGTTGTATGTATTTTTGACTCTAGAGATCTAGTGTTTCTAATGTGTGATCGTTGTTATCTATTGTTTTTTTTTTGGATTTATGAATGTAAAGTAGTATTGCTTTAGAGTATAATTGTTTTATAGATATAATGTTAAGTTCGTTGAAGATTTCGTCAGTGCTAATTCTTACAGGGACTTTAAGTATAATTTTCATGATGGCTTTTTGTATTCTAATGAGTAAATTAATATCAATTATTTTTATAAACAATAATTATTAGCCTGAAACACTCATCTTCAAAAATCTTCCAAGAAAAGATAAATGTCGCCGACAGGACTCGAACCTGCACCCTTCTGTTATCCGGTCAGATGCTCTACCGTTGAGCTACGTCGGCTTATCGCAAACCTGCCAAGTTAATCAATATATACTAGTGTTTCATTCAATAATTACTGTTTTTTATTATATTTCACCTGTAAACAACCAACCAGAAGGGTGCAGGTTCGAGTCCTGTCGGCGACATTTATCTTTTCTTGGAAGGTTTTTTCAATTTGGATGAGTGTTTCAGGCTAATAATTATTGTTTATAAAAATAATTGTTACCCTTTGCGCTATGCACAAAAATCTTGTCTTAAAAACTTTAGTTTATCAATTAATAAATTAATATCACTTGTGATTTAACATAGAACCAAGAAGTGCATATACATATATTGCAGATGTCTGAAGTGTTGGGTGACATCACTTTAGTTACGGTAATATTTTTTTCACACCTGAGGACTGGTAGATCTTGTTTTACGCATCTATAAAATCGTGTGACTTTAGTCTATTTATGCGTAGAAAGAGTTACAAAACTTTTCAACAGAATTGTAAATATATTTCATCAAGATTGCTAAATGTTCTTGGCAACAGTTGTGAGGCAATTGAAATTGAGGTCAATACATCACTAACTATAATAAAAATAATAAAAAAATTTCCCTGACAAAAAACAAACAGCATAGCTCAAAAGATGCCATTTTAATTATTCCGAATACGAATATGGAATCAGGTGAAAATAATCTTCACCTTATTCGTTAACTTTTTATCCAATTAGGTGCTACTTTGGTAAAACTTCACATGTTGAGTTATGGATTTGTTATCCCATATCACGTGACATTTACATAATAATATAATAGGTACTTCCCCCCTCCGTCTCCACCCAAATTCCATCTTATACCCTCCATTACCTTAGTGAGCGGGCTTAAATATAAGATTGCTATCAGCAAGTGCCGCTAGCACATAAAACACAGTTTACAATTCTTTGAAATAAAAATAAATAAAAGCCCTACAGTATCAATAGGCAGCCCACTCACTCGGTAGAGAAGATTATCTCCATATTTATGCACCTCTAACCACAGTTGACACAGGAAGAGGGAGAAATGTTCCCTGGCACTGTACACAAAAATTTTACAATACAATACATATAATAGGTACTTTAATTCTGACATTTTATAGTAGTCAAAAAAGGGGCGCTGCAATCGTTTAAAACGTTTTAAATGGTATCACCAAGATGGCTTATAGGAAAATGATTGTAATAAAAAAAAGCACAATAGTCCAAGTGCACATTTTTTACTTTAACATGACAGTGTTCAGAAATTTATGGTACGTTCTGAAGATGATTCTACATCAAATTCTAAGACAATTTTACGATTAAACTTTTTTCATTGGAAGGCGATGAAGTTCCAATATTTCTACATACCAGAGAAAGTATGTAGAAATATTGGAATAAATCAAAAAAAAATCTTAGATATCTGTATATGAGAATGCACGGCGAGTACCCCAATTTGTACACCATAAAGATTTGCTCTCTGTGTCTCCCAAAATCTTCAGTCGAGAAGGAGTGGGGTCCTTGCAGCAACAGCGTATAAAATTATACATAATTTGATAGACAGTCCATAAAAAAAACCCATACGCGTAACAGATTTTTGATTATTAATTATTTAATTTATTGTGAAAATAGAGTACTTGGGAATGACTTATCATGCCAGATAGAAAGAAAAGTTTATGATATGCAATATGGAGTCAAATAAATGCGTAAAAAACCCGAGATGTAAACATATAAATAAAAACAAAACCTAAAACTCCATACAAAAGGGTACTTTATATTACGGCTGTCGGGACACTGCGTTGATTGTCACAAGAACACATTGAACCACAATCATTTATATAAATAACAAAACCGCTACATCGGCGCAACTCCAAAATATTATGTGTTGCGTGATATGTGCATGCTCAAATGCGAATTCGTAGGTGCACCCTCTGTTGACTAGATTTTGAACGCTTGCGAAATATTTCACAGTTTATTATTGATATTCCTTATGAAACATGATTTATTTTTGACAAAATTTCGGTATGCTTTGGCGAGTGGTAAAATTTTATATTCCAGAGTGCTGTATTATCGGCAACCAAAGTTGCTGTATCTGAAGAGTGATACGGCCGCATAAAAACAGTAATTTCTCGTTGAATCAAGTGATACGATCGTGTGCAAAGAGTTAAACATAAACATTTATATTTGTAAATTTATTACGATTTGCAGGGTCTAAAATTTAAAATGAAGAAATGTTACTTTGAGAAGCTGTAGGTTTGCAAAAGTATTTTAATTTGTAATATTACTAACATTGAAAATTAACACTAATGCAATCAATATTACTATACCTCTTTGGAATGGCCATTTATATCAAACTTTTTCTTTAATTGTGGAAATTGCCAAACTCTTATGTGTCCGTCTGTTCCTCCCGTCGCCATCAGTTTTCCCTTGTGGCTAATTTTCACTACTCTCTGTACCGGTTCATTTCTGAAAAAATATCAAAATTTCAATAACAATACTCATTAGAAACAGAAATTGTCAGTTATGAGGCTCGGTTAACCGATAAATGACGGTGAAAAGAATTTTTACATCAGCTCTTACATATCCACTGCTAGATGAAGGCCTTCTCAAGCTTCTTCCATCTTTCTGGCCATTGAAAAGTTGGGTTTAAACACTAATCTGGCCAGGCAGGTTGTGGTGTGCGCGATAGTCACGATACCCGTATCAAAATCTTTAAATATCAGTCAAAGTTCTTATCTTTACACCGAGAGGCGATCTCAATAAAGATTAATAATAATTGTGGCAGAAGTGCCTACTCACCCAAAATCTGTTTGTATACTATCTGCCGCTCTTATTTCAAAGTTAATCCGTTTCTCTGAAAAATGGTTACTGTTGTTATCTTTTTCTTTACTACTACTAGTCTCTTCCTCTTTCTCCTTGCTAAGGGTGTTTCTACGCTTCCGTAGGAAATTGTTAGTACTTTCAGCTTTGACGCTTCCTCGTCTCAACTCTGAAGCATTTACTAGTTTTAAATTAACATTGTATAATTGGCAATGACTCTCCTGGCCCGCTACGAGGTACATGCTGCGCTTTAAGCTGACCGCAGAACAGTTCATAACAACACTCGGTCCCGTTTCATGTCTGATTATCTCTTCTGCGATGAACCTTTCACTATCATGGGACAGTTCAAATATTTCCTGAAATGATAAGGAGGATTTAGTTACACTTGAGACAGTAAGTTGAAAAGCTTATGTCGATAATTAACATAAGAAATACTCACAAATCCATTGGCTACTCCTGTCTTTGAGGATCCTCCACCACCAGCAACTAGTACATGGCGACTTGTTAACATTTGCAAGGTGTACAGAGGGAAATTAACCCGAGCTAAAAGCCCGTCACTTCGCCTTGTTGGTGCCATATTGTAGAATATGCTGGGGTCTTATGTTTTCAAACCGTAACTTTTAGACACAAACATAAGGTCGATGAATTTATCCTCACAACACATCACCACGTAAGTTGCATTTTTATACGAGACAGAGACATGAAATTCCAACATGACAAATATGTCAAAGTAGCAATTCCAGAGATTTCGCTCTAGCGAATTATTCATGAACTAATTTCTAAAATACACGTCATTCTTTACAGTAATCAAAAGCGGAATCTGCTTTACCACTTGCTTTAAGGTGATCACAGCGACACTAACGGGCCGTTGACGGAATCAAACCGAATTAATCAAATCAGCGCGGGAACTTTCGAACTTTTTATAAAATGGACATAAAACAAATATTTTCTTTATTATTTAACTTATCTACATAGTCACGATTTATTGATTCAACAAAGTTAGTAAGATCTTGACAAAAATAAATAATTGACCTCATCTGAAAAGCTATTAATTCGATCAAAACCAAAGAATTTTTTTACCAAATCAATGGAATTTTTTTTCATAGATTCCAACGAAGAATATCATTATGGTGAATAAATAAATCGAACAGTAATATTTTTAATAAAAATAAAATAAAAAAGTTTACACCACTATATAAATAAATATCAACATGTTTCGAAGACTTTGTATCCTGATGAGGGATCCATTGGTTTTGAAACATCTTGATATTTATTTATTAAATAGTGGTGCAAGTAAAACAATTATTGATATTTGAAATAAAATGATGCCACGAAGTGAATTACATTACATTTATTGAAAAAGTATTTTTTAAAGTTATTTACGCTAAATTTAAATTCAATCACAAGCACGATTTGAATTCATAGGGGAAAGGTTCTGATTAATTCTCAACCTTTTTGAGGTTAGGAGTTACTTTTTATCCTAGTTTTCATGATTGACTTCTAACAAGATTCTTAAAACAAATTTTTGCTATGACTTTTTTTTGGTTCTTCAAAACCATGACCAACCGCTTCAAACAGATTAGCACTAATATAGGAAGGCCAATTTGTCTTGCGACCAGAATATTTTTTTTGAAATTCATCGATAAAGATGGAATTTTTCGTTACCTTCATCATCGTTATTATTGTGATTGAACAAAACCTGCGTCGCGATCGACCGGTGGGGAACCGCTTTCAGTCACATGATGCATATTTATAGAGAAAATATTAACATAATGTGGGAATTTTGTGAATTATCACAACCACCAACCGTTAAGTTAGTCAAAATGAGCGTTTATGCAACATAGAGGTATATAAATAGGGTCAACGTTCCTACCAAAACCAGTCTAAAATGTTGTTCCCGCGCGTGCAATACGAAGGGGGTGAAGCGGCTGTCGATGTAGCCCGAATCCTTCCGACCGGAATACTCATAATACTGGAAATAAACAATATATATCCATGAAATAACAATTATCGGGAATCACCAAATCACCGATCCTTTGTTTCTTGAATTTCATAATTTAAAAAAATCACCCTGTCATATGTCTTTCAAAATTTAAAAAAAATATGATGAACAATCTCGACCGCAAGTCTCGAATGAATACGTGGAAAACAAACTTTCTTTTATGAATGACCCTTTTGGTGGAATTTTTCACTGAATCGCATTACGACCACGACTTGGATTCTGAAACCAAAAACCGTTGTCAAATCGGAGCATTGAACCGGAGATATTACCAATCCAATCACGACCCCAAGTCTCGAATGTACTAAAACTATGAAATAAAACTTTTTTTACGAATATCCGTTTAGATGGATTTTTTTACTGAATCGCATTGGAACCATCATTTGGATTTTGCAAATAAAAACCGTTTTCAAATCGGTGCCAAAGAGCCGGAGATATGAGTATTCCAATCTAAGATACCAAGGCTCAAATGCATTCATGAAAAACAATCATTTTTTACGAATGTCCGTTTTGGTGGATTTTTTCACTGAATCGCATTAAGACCATCATTTGGATTTTGAAACCGAAAACCGTTGTCAAATTGGTGCCATAGAGCCGGGATATCAGCGAACCAATCTTTACCACAAGTTGTGAATGCACTCAATGAAACAAAACTTTTTTTTTACGAATGTCCGTTTAGGTGGATTTTTTCACTGAATCGCATTGGGACCACCATTAGGGCTTTGAAACCGAAAACCATTTTCAAATCGGTACCAAAGAGCTGGAGATATGAGTATTCAAATCTAGATACCAAGGCCCAAATGTATTCACGGAAAACAAACGTTTTTTTACGTATGTCCGTTTTGGTAGATTTTTTCACTGATTCACATTGGGACCATTATTTAGATTTGGAAACCGAAAACCGTTGTCAAATCGGAGCCATAGAGCCGGAGATATTACCAATCCAATTTCGACACCAAGTCTCGAATGCGCTCAATGAAACGAAAGTGTGTTTTTACGAACATCTGTTTTGGTGGATTTTTTCACTGAATAACATTGGGACCATCATTTGGATTTTGAAACCGAAAACCATTTTAAAATCGGTGCCAAAGAGCCGGAGATATCACCAATCCAAACTTTACCCCAAGTCGCGAAAATATTCAAACGTTTTTTTACGAATGTCTTTTTGGTGGATTTTTTCACAGAATCGCATTGGGACCGTTATTTGAATTTTGAAACCAAAAACCATTTTCAAATCTGTGGCATGGAGCCGGACATATCACCAATCCAAATACTACCATGGGGTCATGGGTGTCGAAAGTATTCAAGGAAAACAAACTTTTTTTACGAATGTCCGTTTAGGTGGATTTTTTCACTGAATCGCATTGGGATATCTTCGGTTTTATGGAACAGATTTTACAACGATTTTTGGTTTCAAAATTCAAATGATGGTCCCAATGCGATTCAGTTGAAAACACCACAAAAAACCGACGTTCCTAAAAGAAATGTTCGTTTTAAGTGAAAACTTTCCAGCTTTGGGGTCTCTCTTGGATTGGTAATATCTCCGGCTGTATGGCGCCGATTTGACATTGGGGTTGGGAACAGAGGACGGATCGCCACACTCCTTGGTCTTGGCAAACATTCCTTGTTTCATTCTCATTCATACTTCTTCTCATTCTGTTATTCTGACCTCGGGTGTCTGCGGCTTTTTCTTCCATTCACAGTCCCATCTTCTCATATTCCTTTCTTCGTTCAACACCATCTATTAATAATAATATGTTTAAATAAACGAGTATTGCACTCACGATTTCGTGATTAAACTCTGTCTGCCATATAAAATAGTATTTTACTCCAAAAATTACCTGATGTTTAAATAGTATATAAAAATTTAGAAGATGAATTAAATGGTGAACATATTTAGCGCTTTTACTACGATGGCTTGAGGGAAATTCTCCATCTATAGTGTAGGGCGACGGCCTGGACAATAGTGTTTTCCGATCTCCGGTAGCGCTGATTCGTCCCGGCTGTCTTGTGGCACAACGAAACAGCGAACACATGCACCCTTCCCTCTGCGACCATCCGCGAGGCGCTGCATCGCCAAGAGAGGCCTAACAGCGCCCTGTTGAGCGTGGTTATACTGTACTTGGAGTGTGTTTATGATGCCTTGTGTGTACATTGTTCATAAAAGTTCATGCAGTATGTCTGGAATAGTTTCTTCTTTACCGAAGGACTCCACCTGTTGAATCACTTGGCGAGCATGTTGGCTCGCACGCTCAGTACTCTTATTTGGCGTTCTATGTAATTTTTATCATTTAGATCATCAGTGATGATATGCCCCAAATATTTTATTACGCTGTTGATTTTAAGATTGGCTCCGCGGACACGTATGGGCGGAATGACAGCCATCCCAGTATTTGCTTTGAAAATCTGCAGTACCGATTTTTAAGCGTGCCTTGTGTTTAATCTTACTCATTATGCTTACTTTGTCCTTGCGTTTTTCGCGAATCTTAACATTTTTCACACTGCCCGTGGTTTTACCATATGCACGCTTCTGGGATCTTATTTCTACAATATTCAGTCTACTTTCACCATTCCTCTGCCAGTTCCATGCCTCACTGCCATACATAAGGACTGTTGTGGACTGGTAAAAATTCATACAATTTTTTGTTAGTGCCATCTGAGTTCAGTCCTCCATTAATGGAGTTTCCTGCATACGTTTGTTCAAAAGAAAAGGTGAATTTTGAATTTTCGCGGGCTGTGTATATTCGATTATCGATTTTTTTGTTGTTATGTTGGTACACGTATGTTTATCATATGTTAGCATTAGCAGCCATTTTGGATTAGTGGTTTGTTTTTGACAACTGGAAAGGTTAGTCACGTTTTTGGGTGTTCTTCGATTTTTTACTTTTGAAAAAAATCGATCAAAGAATATGTATTAAATTTTGCGTTAAAAATGGAATAAAATGCTCCAACGCACTTAAATTGTTGACTGTGGCATTCGGCGAGTCTACTTTGTCTCAAAAAAGTATTTATAAGTGGTACAAGCGCTTTAAATAAGGCCGAGAAGATGTTAATGACGATGAGCGTCCTGGATTTGCAACCACTTCAACAAACGAAGAAAACATCGAAACATTGAAGAATATGGTTTTGGAAAATCGTCGAATCACTATTAGAGAAGTTGCAGAGGATGTTGGCATATCAATCGGCTCATGCCATGCAATTTTCTCGGATGTTTTGGGCATGAAACGTGTGGCAGCGAAGTTTGTTCAGAAATTGCTAAATTTTGAGCAAAAGCAAAGTCGCATTAGTATCGCTCAGGAGTTGTTGAATGACGTCAAAGACGATCCAGATTTGCTCAAAAGGGTCATAACTAGTGATGAAACGTGGGTATTTGGTTATGACGTCGAAACCAAGGCCCAATCATCCCAATGGAAGCGGCCAGAGGAGCCAAGACCGAAAAAAGCACGCCAAGTTCGATCAAATGTGAAGGTTTTTCTCACTGTTTTCTTTGATTACAATGGCGTGGTGCATCATGAGTTCTTGCCAACAGGTCGTTCGGTTAATAAGGAATACTACAAGGAAGTTATGCAACGTTTGCGTGAAGCAATCAGCTCAAACGATCGGAATTGTGTAAAAACAAAGCATGGATTTTGCTTCACGATAATGCACCAGCTCACACATCAATGCTTGTTCGTGATTATT